>PVKM010012041.1:0-32262 GCA_004027735.1 Carollia perspicillata | reverse complement strand
TGCCCAGTCCAAGGTACCGTATCTCAGGAAAAGAAATAGAATGCTGCGTGGTGGTTCTCTGCTAAAGCTCAGTGATGATTCTTCTCATGGCTGCGAGGCGTGGGGGTTGGGGGCGGTCCCCCACTCTGGCCAAAAGCACGTGGTTCTCTCTGCTAAAGTTACATGGTGATTCTCTTTCACAGGGCTGCTGGAGTCCCCATTCTGGCCAAAAGTGCGTGGTTCTCCCTTCAGTGGCTGCTGAGTCTGTGTTTAAATCTCTCTGCCAATCTGTGACCAGAGGGAATTGCCTCCCAGTTACATCTTGGGTGGAAGTCACTCCCTTCTCCTTGGCTCAAAGCATGGCCACAGCTATTTAAAATATCTATGACACCAGTTAAAGGTTATAAATATGTCAAATGAGCATGCCAGAGGTGAGCTGCAAAGCTGTTGCTATGCAAAACAGCTCTCAATGGCCCTGCTTCATTTGTCCCTTCCCCCAACTCACACCTGTGGTGGGGAAGGGGTGAGGACATCTTAATATTTCCTGGAAACCTTGAGTTCTGGACCCCATTCCAAATCCCTCTTGGGAACCCCCCTCTTGGCTGCACCCTGTATCACTTGCACCATCATGTATATTGCCTAGATTGTTTGATTTTGTGGCAGTGTGAAGACAATCAGTTAAATAATGTAGGGGAAAGTAGTTTGTGAATTGTGTAGAACTCTATAAATATTAGTTGGAAATACATTTCCTTATATTCTACTTATAATTTTCTGTGTGGAATAATCTATTAGTTGCATGATACACTTTTAAATGTATCTTTTGCCTTTTTATTATAAACATACACACATGCACACATAATGCACACATAGAGACACACATATGTGTGCTGGCTGCTGCCCACAAAATATTACAGTCAAGCCTCACACCAACCCTGTGAAACAGGTAGGTCAGCTATTGTGATTCTGTTTTGTAAATGAGGACATTGAGACTTAGAGAAATTAAATAACGGTTCAAGGTTACCTAGCTGAAGGTAGGTCAGCCCTGTCACTCAGTTCCAGACTCCAGTTCTCAGACTGCAAGTCTTGCCTTCTTTCTCCTTTGCCCGTTGTCCAGTGTGTGAGACTTACCTCACTGGCATTAGAAGATTTATGTGGTACCTGGACATGAGTTAAAGAATGGTGAATCCCAGTTTAAGTTCTCTTTTAAGTTCTTTTTTCAATCTTTCTGATTATGTTAAGGAGAAAGGTGCATAGTGGGAGGGTCAAAATATCCTTTATACCTCTCAAACACTTGCTAGTCTCTCTGACAAAGAAGGGCAAGCTCAATCTCAATACCATTCCATAGGCAAGAGCATTGAGCTAGAATTTTAATATTCTACTGTATTTTATTTAGGCTACTTTTTATTTAAGGCAAATATTTCTGGCTTTCGCTTGTTCTCTTTTTAAGTAAATTCATTAAAAAAAACCAATTTAAAGAAAAATGTAAGCAAATGAGTGTTTAGGTAGTTTATGGCAGTGGCAAAAACTATAGAAGATATCCGACTGCATAGGATGTGGGACACAACAGAGAACCCCATTTGGGCCTCACTCTGCCCATCCAGCAACCTCAGGACCACCAATGCTAGGCCCAGCCATCTTCAGTCTGTCCCCCACCATGGCTCTCTGAGTGCTGGTCCTGCCAACAGAGGAGCCGTCTAGGTCAGCTTCACAGTGGATGTGTCTTATGTTGTGGTGGGGATCAGTCCTGAGGACCAGAGTCGGGGTGCCCCCTGGTATACCACCCTGCTCTCTGAGCATTCACTTGGCCTCAGCCAGAGGCCAGTCCATAGCAGTCCCTGCAGAGGATCAGGTGCAGATCTCTCTGGAATCTATAGTATGGGCAATTATTTTGGACCTCTCAGTGTTGGAATTAAGAATAAATGGGAAACAGAAAGACATGGACCAGTGTCTATTCATTCAGGTATACGTGAAAATTACTAAAAAGAATAAAACAAAATTAACTCTCACTCCTAAGACCTGCTAGACTTTTTTCTGTTTATGTGCAGATACATAGTTCTTACTAATTTGGATCATAGTTTACATGGTTCAGAGCCTTTGTGTTTTCACTTTCACAGACAACTTCAAAGCTGACTAGAACACACTCAAGAATATTACTCAAGTGTAGGCATAATTATACACATAGAGCCATATTCTAGTTTATTTAACCATTTCTCTAGTTTTGCATATTTAGATTGTTTACAATATTTTTTCATTATTAGAAATCACACTGCCATATGCAACTTTGAAATATTTTTATTATATAAACATAGAGTCAGTATTTTATGTTTATGGTTTAATTCATAGATAGTGAGTAAACAAACATGTGTTTTATTTTTAGTGACAAATTAGATTGTGTTGTCAAATGTTCCTGTTGATATGATATGATTGCTCAATTTTTGAGCAGATGGTGGGGTTCAGATTAGACAGGGAAGGGAGGACTGGACTCGACTCCCACAACTGTCTGCAGCCTCTGGTGAAGCCCTCAGTCCCATCTCTGCAGGCTTTCGGCCTCTGTCCCTGTGAGGAATTCCCCTTCTCACTATAGTGACTGTGAGCTAAGGCTTTCTAGCTGTAGGCAAGATGTGATTTGAAAACTCATCAAGGTAATACAAAAGTTGCTTTAAAGCTGAAAAAGTTTGAGGGGTGTGGACACAGTAAACAGTAAATAAGCGGGAAGACCTGGTTGAGCTGATGCTTGTGATCTCAGGAGAGGGTGACAATGAATGGGTCCAATTGTAGTCCCCAGGATCAACAAGGCTTTTTGTACTACAAATTTGGTCCTGATGCTCTTGGTGCTGGAGCAGTCTGCCAGGCAGAGATGGAGGAAGAAAGACCGGATGCATTTATCACTCTGGAATTAAAGAATTACCTTGGCTGTGTTCCTTGGTTATCTTCGGCCAGGTTGACAGCTGCCAGCCTTGACAGTGATTGATATGGGGTTAAGGACATATGTGGAGTCCTTTCTTGGTTGTCCTACCTCGGGCATTGTATTCACTCCAGTGTTTCCCTTTGACATTGTTTACTCCTCCTTCTATGTGTGGATGGTCAAGCAGCTCAGCAGGCAGATCTCAGCTCTTTTGGGGTGGGCAGGGGCCATTCACATAACCCCTGGGCTTCTGGATCCTGGGGCACAAAACCCCTGCCTTGCTGAGAAGCAAACAAAACATTTCTTCAGCCACAGAGATGGCTGGTGGCTGCTTTCTAGGGTGAAGCTATGCTACTGGAAGGAGAGTAGTGAGCTTCCCAGCTTTGGGGTCTTTGCTGCATCGCCCCCCCAAAAAGAACTTTTTCTTTTAACTGTAACAAATGCTTCCAAATCTTTCTTCTCATTAATATTATCTTCTTTCCTGTCTGTCAGTGTCCCTGAAGCTGTCTGTCTGTGTATGCCCTGACCCTTGGTCTTTTGTTGTTGTTATTTTTAATTTCTCTCATGCTAAAGGTCATGTGTATTTTTGCTGCATGGCAGTTTAGCCTTGGTGAGTTTAGGATGGCCTATCTCGTCTGACAGATTCTACTGTTGGCTTCTCCTCCATCATGATCATGATTTATCCTGGTGTTCCAAGCCTCTCTGCAGGAGCCTGGTTGCATGGGGTTCTTTGGCAGCAGCTAGAGACCCTTCAGGTATGGTTATGCAACCTGCTCCTGTGCTGAGTGGTCAGGTGCTAAGGGGATGCACCCTATGGGGTAGCCAGAGGAGGGACTAAGGGCCGCAGTACAGAGGAAGGAAGTCAGGATCAAGGGGTGGTGGGGCAAGGAAAAAACGGAGGGTGAGGGTCCCAGGTAGATTCCCACAGCAGGGGCTGGGCTTCACGGTCTGAATGGAGGTGAGGGGCTCTTCATATGTGATGCTGACCTTCTCAATGAGAAGATTATGGTGAGGGCCTGCTCCAGTTCACATTAATGTGTGAGGGAGAACTGATGTTTACCTGTGGGCCCTTCACTGTCAGTTAGGCTGGAGAGTAAGGGAAGTTCCAAGTTAGAAAAGCTTGAGTGCTGACACTTACGAGAAAGCTTGAGAGAAACCCTTGAATGAAGGAATTTCAAGTCTTCTGGGATTCTGAGTCACTGACAGTATTACTAAAACTAGATGAAAAGTAAGCAACAAAATTGATAATAATAGCAGAACTTCTGCCAGCCCATATGGTAACTGTGCAAATCGGAAACGGGTGCCCTTTCTTACAGAGAGACACTGTCCCACACCAGAGCACACGACTTGGCAAATGCAGGAGGTGGATGTCAGTCCCTACTTGTCCCTTCAGTTGTGCGTCCTTGTACAGAAAACAGCTTGCACACAACAGCACGGAAAACTAGCTAAAACTGATTGAGCGCTTACTATATAGCAGGTATTTTATATGCAGTATGTTATTTAATTTTTATAGCAATCTTCTGAAATAGGCATGATTATTGTCCCTAATTTACAGAAGGGGAGACTGAGGCTAAACCAGATTGCAGTAACCCCCTTTTATCCATGGGGGATACATTCCAAGACCCCTAGTGGATATCTAAAACTGTAGAGAGTACCCCACCCTACATATAGTCAGTTTTTCCTATACATACATACCTGTAATAAGGTTTAATTTATAAATTAGGTAAAAGGTTAACAACAGTAACCGATAGTAAAATAGAACAGTTATAACAATATTCTATAATGAAAGTTAGGTGAATGACTTTGGGGGCATTATTAAGTAAAATATGGGTCACTTGAACACAAGCACTGCGATACCCTGGTGGTCGGTCTGATAACCAAGATGGCTACTAAGTGATTAACTGGCAGGGAGCAGCTACATTGCGGATACCCTGGACAAAGGGATGGTTCACATCCAGGCTGGATGGAGCAGGCTGGTGCAAGATTTCATCTCACTGCTTAGAAGGGCATACAATTTAAAACTTATGAATTGCTTATTTCTGGAATTTTTCATTTAATATTTTCATACTGCAGTTGACTGCAGGTAACTGAAACCACAGAAAGTGAAACTGCAGGTGAGAGGGAACTACTGTGTGTAATTTTCTATGAACACAGTAATAATGGTGAAGCTGTAATTCCGAATGTTTTAGGTACTGCTGTGCAACAACCACCCAACATTTAGGAACATCAAAAAGCAGTCATTAATTTTTTCTCACAAATCTACCTGCTGCTGGGCAGCTCTGCTAATCTGATTCAGGCTCAGCAGGTCCCAGCTGGGTGCATTCAGGTGTCCATGGGCAACTGGTGGTAGGCTATAGGCAGGTTGGTCTAGAGTAGCCTTGGCTGGGATGACACTGCTCTTTCCCCAGTTATTCTTCCAGAAGGCTAGTGTACTCATGTCTGCAGGCTGGCCTGAGCATATCCCTGTGGTGATTACAGGGAAGCACAAAGAGTACAAGTTTCTTTCCTGCTGGCCAAACAAATCATGTGGCCAAGCCCAGAGTCAAAGCAGGAGTGGAATACCAAGGGCACAGAGGGCTGACAAATGGGGTCTCATTGACCTGCCTGCCTGCCCTTTGGCCACAATGATTCGCATGCCTTCCTCATGCAAAGTAAGCTCACCTTATCCCAGGACTCTCCAGAGTTGGATCCACTGATGGCATCTGGCTTGAATCCCAAGTTTTTGTGATCCCCAAGTTTTTTGTGATCCCCATCAGTTCTGCAATTAGTTCCTCTTGATCCAGAGATGCGTGGCAGAAAGATACCTTCCCCACACAACCCTGAAGGGGAGAAAAAACCTCAGTAACCTTGCTTCCATTCAGTGGAATAATGGGAAGCACACAGCAATCACTGGTCTGGGTCATAGTGATCCTGATATCCTGCTAGAAACTTGCTACTTGGTTCTCCCATTTTGAGGGTGACTGTTCCCTTGGACTGGTTTCCCAGTCCACTGGTTCTCTACTGTTCCCTGTTAACTACTCTTCTCTTTTGCCATCACTTGGTTCTGTTCCATCCCACAGCTGGTGGACTCAGCAGGAGTGGACAGTACCCCTGAGGTCAGGGTCCTGGCCTCACTCCATGGGGACACTGTCATCTTCATTCAACTTGGCATGAGTGTCTCAGATTCTGTGCAGTCTCAGCAAAAAGACAATGGGGTCAACCTAGAATTCTAAAGTCAGGGCTTCCTACACAATGAATCAGAAAAGATGAAGTTAACAAAGCCAAAATAAACCCCATCTCTTTTTTTAACTTATTGGAGATAAAACAGAAGATATAGGCATCTATCAGGCTCCGAGCCCGAAGGCATCCCAGGATACTCTCCAAATCTATGGCTTTATTAACAACTGTGATACAAGCATGTTTATGGCACTTTCCCACTCACTTACCCTGGTGGTGAGATTCCAGGCCACATGACCAAGCTCATTTGCCCATTCGTATCTGGACCTGAGGTGGGCACCTGACTCAAGGCAGCCAATGACTAGGCTAGTTATAGCCTGTGACATGCTACCTGGATAGAAAACAACAGGTAGGCAAATTGGCTTCCTGTTTGAGTGCTGAGGCTAGGGGTTGCAGATGAAGCTTCTGTGTCATGTACCAATCTACGTTATGCTTGGCTAGCAGACTGAGGTTTGGCAGCTGGTCCCAGAGAGAAGCCGAGGTGCCCTGAGTGAATAGAGCAAGTGGTCCCTGATGGGAACCACAGCCTCAGTTCCTGAGCTGGCCTGGTGTTCTGGTGATCTTGGCTTTGCATGAAATCATCTTCATTGCTGCACTTGTTTGTATATCCACTCTCTCTCTCCTGAGATGGCTAAGTGTGTCGCTGTCCTTGGAAACCCAAGAGGCCAAATGAAAACTACCTGTTCATATGTACTAAAGACATGGAGCATCCTTTGAGCTTAGGGAGAAAAAAGGCCCAAGAAATTTCAGATAAAGGGGCAGTATAGAGAAGCATGAACTAGGAATTTGAAAGCATCAAGGAAATCTTAAAAAGCTGTAACAGGTGATCATCACAGTGAAATCAATGGTGATTGAAAACCAGCTCCTTTGTCAGTAATTGGATCGGTTAATAGCCAGGCTTAGACAAATTAATACCGATTCAAATCCCTTTTCTAGGAGCCATTTGCGTGACTTATGACAATGGCCATATTGAGTACGCCTGGAATCAGACCTCATCTCAAATATTAATTATGAACATGAATTTGTAAGGTTAATGGTTTTACTTTAATAGGAGTTTGGGGCCAATGAATGCACGTCCTAAATGTCTAAGACTTGTTTGAGATTCCAAATCAAAGAATAGGAATACATGCAAGCATTTATAGTTTATTCTGCTTGGCACTGTGTCCAGCGTGAGATCACTGAATACCTTGGCATGAGTTCAGAGCTCAATTTTATTATCTTGTAGCTGCCTGTAATCACAGATGAGGCATCAAAGGCCAGCTGTCCCCATGAACCTTGACAGTCTATATAAACTAATTACTTCTTTATGAGCCATCCTTTCAGAGGTTTGGAGAGAAGGCCTATTAAGCCAAGTTCGGCATGATCTACAAACTTTAAAAATTATTATTATTTACTTTTCAGCTGAGTGTCATGGTAAATGACATCCCTTGCCATAATTGGCTTGGGTGGTCATGGACTTCATTAAAATACACTATTCTTTTTAGGCGAAAGGTGAATCCCAGTATGACCCAGGTTTATTCTGGATATTAATGATACTAATAACAAAATTTCAAGAGCAAGGAAGCTAAAAAACTAATTTGGAAAGTGAGGGCACATTAGCAAAAGCCCCTGTCCTGGCTTCAAAGGCTGTGGGTTGTGAGCGTTACACATAAAGAGCACTCTTGGCCCTTACACTTTTTTGGTTGTGTCTTTCTTAGAGTCAGTCCCTAGAGAGGTAAAATGCCAAATATGACATTCACTGAGGCCTGCTCATCTGCCATCTCTCCACCTCGGCCACTCCTTGGGCCATCCCTCCTGACCCTGCCTGTGTTGCTCTGCCTCACAGCCGGCTCCCACCACCCTCACATGTGGTGGGCTGGCCGTACCATTCCGGGTGTGTTTCTATTTCAGCCTCTGCCACTTGGCACTCCTGATGCTTGTTACTCTAATGCTGTCATCAGTGGTCCACCCAGATGTGGACAGGCCCCTGAGTTAGCCCTTGTCGTAGGGCACTGATCTTGCTGACCTCCCTCCATCGCCTGTCTGCCAGCCCAGGAGGAAATGGCCTTTCTCCTCTCAGGGGCCACTCTTGCTCAGGGATTCCTATTAAAACGTGTTTGGACTGCTAGTGCTGTCGTTCTGTTCTACCACAGGGTCCTCCCTTTCCAGAGCTGGATGTACTCCTGAGCTTTAGGGATGCAGGATGGGCTCACACGCAGACCCACGCTGTACCTAACCTTCCACTCAAGTCCCTGCCTCTGCCTCTGCCCTGTACCATCAGTTTTTTTCTCATCTGTGGTATTTTTTCTTTTCTCCCACAAACTCAGATATTCCTGACTGCTGCCTTGTTTCCACTGGGCTCCTGCACCCATCCCAACTCTCATGTCCATAAGATATGACTCCAAATGTTTGCGCTTTATTGACAAAGAGGGTCCTGAGCCAAATGCAACCCAGTGTATGCAGCCAGAAAGCAGGGGAATGGTTAGAGGTGCTGTATAATCCCACCTGCCCCCTGTCAGAGTTGTAGCCCCACCCTCACAGGACTCCCACACTGACTTGTGAAATAGACTCTTAAGTAATTGGACCTGGTACTCAGTGCTGGCTAATTTCTTTCAAGAGGGTTGTTTTTTTCTCTCCTGAGTGGCATCCTTGTGCCTCTGCACTCAAGCAGTCCTCGCCTCTGCCATGGCACTTGACATCTGGGCTGTAATTGTCTCTTCAGGAACCTGCCTTATCATGGTCTGAATCCACTGTGTATCCCTAGCCCCTCACATTGAGTAGGTGTTCATTTCCAGACTGTGGAATGAATGAGTGGCAGATTGATATTGTATTACATACCTAAGCTCACCTATTACCTTCTCTTAGTGCTTTTGACATGTTTGCTCCTATGCTCAGCCAGCATTCTGCTGCACTTTCAACACAGTCTATTTAATTTAATTATCTGCTTCTCATACCAGAAAGGGTTTGTTTGTCGTTATGTCCTGGCACGCAATCTAGCTTAGGGGTTCTCAGTAAACCTTCGTGGGTTCGAGTTGAAAGGACTGAGTGGCTAACAACCGACTGCTCAGCAGTATGGGAGTAGGGACAGGGACACTGGCATTCAGGGAAGTCTCATCACGCTGCCTATGTTGCCCCCTGCAGGGGCTAAAACTGGCTTCTGGAGGTCCTTCGGTGTACTTGAGAGCCAAGTCATCCCGGAGGGTGTGTTTTCCCATATCATTGCTCCCACACCCAATATAGCTGGTGAAGGAGGAGGCCTGCTGGCTGAGGGAAATCTGGCTTAGAGGGGACTGTGGGAATCCAGAGAGATTTCTTGTGGTCAGAGGGTTACCTTTTATGTAAGGGAAGAGGCAGCTGCCACTCAGTGCTGGCTAATTTCTTTGAAGAAGGTCAGTTTTTAAAAAAAATTAAATTCTTCATTTTGCGGTAAAGGTAAATTTACATGCAGTTGTAAAAAAAAAATAACACAGATCCTTTGCACTCCTTACCCAGTTTCTCCCAGGGATGACATGATGGGAAGCCATAGCACAATGTTACCACCAGGATATTGCCATTGGTAGTCAAGATACAAAACGTTTCCACAACTGCAGGATCTTTCACGTCAACCTGTGTAGCCGCTTTCTCCCCACACACTACCTCCTTTTGGAGAAAATTTAATTGAGGTATAATTGACATAACATCATATTAGTTTCAGGTGTACAATATAATGACTTCACACTTGTATATATTGCAGAATGATCACCACATTAAGTCCAGTCATCAGCTATCACCATACATAGTTACCAAGGTTTTTTCTTGTGATGAGAAACTTGAAGATCCACTGTCATAGCTACTTTCAAATATGCAACATAGTATTATTAACTATAATCACTATGGTGTATATTACATATCCATGACTTATTCATTTTATAACTGGAAGTTTGTACTATTTGACTTTATTCCCCCATTTTGCCCACTCCTTAACCTCAGACAACTACCAATCTATTCTGTATGTGAATGACATTGGTTTTATTTTATTTTATTTTTTTTGAGATTCTATGTATAAGTGAGATCATATGGTGTTTATCTTTTTCCATCTGACTTATTTCACTTAGCATAATACCCTCAAGGTCCATCCGTGCTGTTGCAAATGGAGAGATTTCATTCTTTTGCATGGCTGAATAGTATTCCATTATATGTATGTACTGTATCTTCTTTATCCATTTATCCACTGATGAACATCCAACTTTCTTCTTAATTCCTGGCAACGACTAATCTGTTACCATTTTAATAGTTTTATCATTTCAAGCTATGTGTTATCAATGGAATCATATGGTAGACAACCTTTAGAATTGGTGCTTTTTTCACTGAGAGTCATTGCCTGTATCAATAGTCCATTATTTTTGTTTCTGAGTAATATTCCATGCTTTAAATGTACCAGTTTCTTTAGCCTTTTACCCACTGAAGGACATCTGGGGTGTTTCCTGGTTTTGGCTATTATGAATAAAGCTGCTATAAACATTTGTACACAGTTTTTCTGTGAACCCAAGTCTTCAGTTCTCTGCGATAAATGTCAGGGAGTACAATTGGTGGGTGATATGGCAGTTAGTTGCATGCTCAGTTTTCTTTAAGAAAATACTAAGCTGTTTTCCAGAATGCCTGTACCATTTTACTTTCCCACCAGCAATGTATGAGAGATCCGGTTTCTTTGCATCCTCACAGGCATTTGATGCGTTACTATTTTTTATTATAGCCATTCACATAAGTACGTACTCATAGTGTTATCTCATTATGGGTTTAATTTGCATTTCCCTAATGACTACTGATGTTGGATATCTTTTCATGTGCTTATTTGCCGTGTATGTATCCTCTTCCATGAATTTTCTTTTATGTTTTTTTTGTCCATTTTCTAATTGGATTGTTTGTATTTTTACTGTTGAGTTTTGAAAGTTTTTTTTACATATTCTAAGTACTAGTCCTTTGTCAGTATCTGGTTTGTTAATATTTTCTCCCATTAATTAGTTTGCCTTTTAATCCTTTTAACAGGGTCTTTCTCAGAGCAAAAGTTTTAAATTTTGAAGTCCAATTATCTTTTTATGGATTGTGTTATATTTAAGTGCATAATCCATTTTGAGTTAATTTTTGTACACGAAGAGACACTTAAGTTGAGAGTTTTTCTTGTTTGTTTTTTTTGTTTTGCCAATGGAGGTTCATTTGTTCCCACATCATTTGGCTTGTCTTTCCTACATTGAATTACTCTGTCACCTTCATCGAAAATCAGTTGGGTATGGTTGTGTGGGTCCATTTCTGGTTCTCTTTTCTGTTACATCAAACTATATGTCAAGACTACACAGTCTTGATTATTATAGGTATATAATACATCTTATAATTTGGTAAATGAATTATTTTATTTTTTTTCAAAATTGTTTAAACTGTTCTTATTCTGTTAATTTCTTGTATAAATTTTAGGATAATCTTGTCTATATCTATGAAAAAAGTCCTGCTAATATTTTGATAGGAAGTGAGTTAAACATGTTTATCAAATTGGGGAAAATTGGACACAGTATATTATCTCTTCATTTATTTCAATTTTTTTATTTCCTTAATTAGTAGTGTATAGTTTTTATCATAAAAATCCCACACCTTTCGTTAAATTTATACCCAAATAGTTTTCCTTTTAATTACTGTAAATGATGTTGTATTTTTAATTTTGTTGTTCACATGTTCATTCCTAGTATGTACGCATACAGTCAATGTATGTTTATGTTTTTGTGTTACATATCTGTAGCCATGCTGAACTCCTACACAGGCAATCGTATCATCTGCACTTAGAAGCAGCTTTGTTTCTTCTTACTGCCTTGATGCACTGACTAGAAATGAGAGATTTTCTTGCCTTGTTCTTTGTACCTTTCCTAGTCCTTCAGTTAGGGAGAGCCACCTTTTGTGGGGGTGGGGGGTGCTGTGGCTTTTTTGTTTTTGTTTCAACCTGTTGGCATTTCTGACTTGCTGTCTCTTCAGCTCCACGTTTGGGATATATGAAGCCAAAAATGAACAAGCAAACAAAACAACAACAGCAACAACAAAACCCAGGAAACACACCACCAGATCTCAGAGGAAAACATCCAGTCTTTCACAATAATATAAATTACCTGCAAGGTTTTTGGAGATAATCTTTATCATGTTGAGGTAGTTTTCTATTCCAGGGTTTCTGAGAATTTTGCTTTCATTGTTTAGTTTTTGTTTTCATATAAATGGATATTTATTTTATGTATTTATAGATTGCTGAATTTTATTTGCTATTTTCTTCAGATTTTTCATCCATATTCATAAGGGATATTAGTTTGTGATTTTCTTTGTTTGTGTCATCATTATCTAATTTTGTATCAGGATAACACTAGCTTTATAAAATGAATTGGGGAGTGTTCCCTGCTCTTCTGTCTTCTGAAAGAGACTGTGTAGAAGTGGTATTCACTTTTCTTTAATCATTTTGTAGAATCCTTCAATGAAAACTTTTTTGGGGGGGCTTTAAAATTATAAATTAAATTTTCTTAATAGTTATAAGCCTATTCAAATTATCTGTTTCATATTGGGTGAGTAGTGCTAGGTTGTTTTTAAAGGAATTAGTCCATTTTATACAAGTTGATATATATAAAGTTATTTTTAATATTCTCTTATCCTTTTGATGTATGCGAGAGTCTTTAGTGATATACACTAGTTCATTCCTGATACTGATAATTTATATCTTCTCTTTATAAGTTGTATCTTCTCACTAGAGGTTTGTTTATTTTATTTATCTTTTTCAAGAACCAACTCCTTATCGTGGATTTTTCTCTATTGTTTTTCTATTTTTATTTCATTGAATTCTGTTCCTTTATTATTTTCTTCATTCTAGTTGTTTGGGTTCACCTTGTTATTCTTTATCTAGGCATTTGAGGTAAGAGCTTAGATTACTGATTTGAGATGTTTCTTCTTTTCTAAAGAATGAACTTAATCCTATAATTTTTTTCTCAGCATTGCTGTAGCTACATCCTGCAGATTTTTGTGTGCTGTATTTTTATTTAGTTCTCTATATTGGTTTTATTTCCATTGAGACATCTCTTTGAGCCATAGTTATTTAGAAGTGTTTTGATAAGTTTCCAAATGTTTGGAGATTTTCCTGTTGTCTTTCTGCTGTTGATTTCTAGTTTGATTCCATTGTGGTCAGAATGCATACTTTGTATGGTTTAAATTCTTTTTTTTTTAACTCATGAACAGTTGGGTTTATTTCAACAGCAAATGTGAAACTCATGCCTTAGGCAAGAGTACTACAGTACTTATATCAGGAATAGACAATTTTCTACACCATCAAATATGTAAAAGTTCCTTTAACACTTTCCTCAACAGTGACCAACAAGCAGATTCAGTCCTTATTTGCTTTGATCTGTCTGCCAAACTAACCCTATCACCTGCTTTAGAGATTCTTGACATCTTGGGTGGAGGAGGGTGAAGCTTTTGGTCCTGCTCTAACACGCTGTAGGAAAGGAGCCAGGTGTGGGGTGTGGGGTGACACCCGGGGGCAACAATGGAGAAGCTGCCCATCCACTAGGGACTTTGAACTTGCATCCACTCCTCTTGCACGGGTTTGGCTGCTAGTGGCACTTCATCTGATTGTCAGGACCATTTGGACTGATTGTGAGGGACCAGGTGTGGCCACATAGGGATGGGCCTCTGGGTCCTAGAGGTGGTGGTGATTGTGTCCAAGTGGGATAGGACAGATCCCCCAAAACTCAAACATGGTTTAAATTCTTTTAAAGTTTTTGAGGCAAGTTTTATGTCCCAGGACATACATAGTCTCAATATATGTTCTGTGACCACTTGCAACATATGAGTATTCTGCTGTTGTTGAGTGAAGTGTTCTAAAATGTCAATCAGATCATATTGGTTGATAGGGTTGTTGACTTTTTCTCTATCCTAGTTGGTTTTCTTTCCAGTTCTGTCTATTGTTGAGAAGGGCTGTTGAAGTGTCCAATCATAATTATGAATTTGTCTATTTTTGCTTTTAGTTCTATCAGTTTTTCCTTCATATACTTTGCAGTCCTGTTGTCTCGTGCATACACATTTAGGATTGCTATGTCTTCTTGGTAGATTGACCCTTTAATTGTTATATAATGTCATTCTCTGTCTCTAGTAATTTTCTTTGCTCTTAAGTTTACTTTATCTAATATAAATATAGCCACTCTGAATTACTGTAATTAATGTTTACAATATATTTGAAGTAAGTTCCTTATAGTCAGTATATTAGTTCTTGTTTTTTTTAAAATTTACTTACAACCTCTGTCTTTTAATTGGTGTATTTAGACTATTTACAGTTAATGTAATTATCAATATGTTGGAGTTTAAATCTGTCAATTCACTGTTTTCTGTGTGTTTTCTCTCTGTTTTCTATGTATCTCTGTTTTCCTGCCTTCCTGGCAGATATTTTAGAATTCATTTTTATTTTTTCTGTAATGTTTTTGAGTATAACTTTTTGTGCAGCTTTTTTTGTGGTTGTTCTTGCAAGTATATACACATAACATATCAGAGTCTACTGGTGTTAGTATTTTACCAGTTCAAATGACATTTAGAAATCTTATATCCATTTATTGTCTTTACCTTTCCCTGTTTATAATTGTCTTAAATATTTCTTCTACATATATTTAGAGCTGTATCAAATAGTGTTACAATTTTTGCTTTAACTGACAAATGTAATTTAGAAAACTCAAGAGAAAAAAGAAGGGTTGTTATATTTATCCGTATTGTTGCTTGTGTTCTTTCCTGGACTTCTTTTACAGTATCTTTTCTGCTTCAAAATTTTTCTTTAAAAATGGAATAATTCTGATGATACTGATTATTATAGGTTGGAATAAAGGTGAATGTAGTGAAAAAATTTTAGTTATTTTTTTTTTCAGAATAGATCTTCTGGTGACAAATTGTCTTAATTTTCCTTTATCTGAAAATTATTGGATTTCCTCTTCATTCCTTAAGTATATTTTTTCTGGGTATAGGATTTTGAATTGACAATTCTTTTCTTTCAGTGCTTGAAAAATATTGTGCCCTTCCCTCTGGCTTCCTTGATTTTTGGCTAGAAATCTACTGTCATTCTGGCTATTTTCAATATTTTCTATATCTTTTACTTTTAGAGTTTAATTATGTAACCTTGGCATAGACTTTTTTGCATTTATACAGTTTAATATTCACCAGTCTAATATTTTTGACTCTAGGTTTGTATCTCTTGCCAAATAATGGGAACTTTTCAGCCATTATTTCTTTGATTATTTTTTCAGCACTGCTCTTTTTTTCCCCTCCTTCCAGAACCTCAATGACATGAATGCTAGATCTTTTCTCATAGTGCCACGGGTTCCTGAATCTCTCTCTTTTTTCTTTGTAATTTATTTCCCCTGTCTGGGTCAGATTGGGTATTGGTATTTTTCTCCCTCCTAGTGCACTGATTCTTTCCTCCATTCTGCTGAATAGTCCATCCCCTGAACTTTTTATTTAAGTTATGTTTTTCAGCTCTGAAATTTTCATTTTTTTACCTTATATTTTTTTACTGGGATTTTTCTAATTCCTTGCTTGGGTTTTCTATTTTTGTTTTTGGACTCATACATGCTTATAATTTACCATTCACACATTTTATCATGACTATTTAAAAAATGTTGTCACATAATTCTCATATCTCTGTTATCTCAGCAATGAAATCTATTTTTAAATGTTTTTATTTATTAATTTTAGAGAGAGATGGAAGAGAGAGAGAAAAAGAGAGAGAGAGAGAGACAGACAGACAGACAGACAGACAGACATGACTGTGCCCTGACCCTGGATCTAATCTGCAACCTTGGCATATCAGGATGATGCTCTAACCAACTGAACTTCCTGGCCAGCGCCGGAATCTATTGATTGTCTTTTTTTTTTTTTTTTTCATAAAATTTGAGATCTTGCTGATTTTGATATGAGTGTCTTTCTATTGAAACATGGAAATGTCATATTATTCTCTTAGACTCTGGATCTTATTTAAACCTATTTTATTTGGCTTTCTGACATTGCTCCAGCAAAGGAAGGTATAGGCACCACCTTCTTACTGCCAACTGGAGGTAATAGTCCAGGTTTTCTACTTGGCTTTCATTGATATCTGAGTAGGTCCTCTTCATTATTGCTGGGTGAGGGGAATGAATTCCAGCTTCCCAAATGGTCTCCAGTGACACTGTAGTAGAGATGGCCTTGTTACAGGTGGGCAGGGGTGATCATCCTGACTTTCTTTTCAGCTTATTCTGACACCTATGGTGAGAAGGGGAGGGAGTTCCTCATTCCTGCCAGGTTAGGGTGGCATACAGGCTCCCCATGTGGTCTCCACTGACACTGTTAGAGGGATCCTTATTACTGGCCATTGAGAATGAAAGTTCAGCTCCCTTCTTGATCTTCTGTGACCTCACTTCATCTAGTGTGTTGGAGTACTGTGTTACATAGCCTCATGAGGGTGTAGGTGTAGGCCCCACTGAGCCTTTTCTGGTGTGTATGGGGGTGAAGCCACAATTGCTAATGTAATGTTGATCTGAGTAGAGTGGCTGTTGTCTGAAAGTTATCTGTGTTGTTTGACTGTATCTTTCCTGAGCCTTTGGTTAGAGAGAGCAACCTTTTCTTTGGGTTTTTTTTTGTTTCTTTGTTTTTGTTGGAACCTATTGGCATTTCTGAGTTGCTATCTTCTTCAGCTCCCAGTTTGGAATATATGAAGTAAAAAACGAACAAACAAGCAACCAAAAAAACAGGAAACACATCACCATGTTGTTTTTTGGGTCCTGAACTCCCTAGCAAGTTTGCTTTTTCTCTAACTTTAAGAGTCTTCTTACAGTTGTCTTATATATCCTGTTTAGAATTTTTAATTGTACTTAGTGTAAAGAATAAATAAAAGTTTAATTTTTAATCTACAAATGTAATCCCAAAGCTGCCAGGTCTTGTCATTTTTCAAAAGAAGCCACAAATTCAGAGTTTTGTGTGAAATTTCCATTTAAAAAAGTAATTAGGTTTTCTCTATAGAGTGCTGTGTAAGGCAGACAGTCTACAGATGAAAAACAGCTGCTGGTTGAATTTGGCCTCAGGTCACTAGTTTGTAACCTCTGGTTTAAGCTATCCAGATAATGAAGGCTTGCTGGATGATAGCTTTGGTACACTTAGAGGTTTGCACACTGTCGAAAAGGAGCCTTTACCCTATCCCACATTTGTTTATTCACTAATTCATAAGAAATTACTATGTGTCTACTGTGTGTGAAGTACACTGCCAAATGTGACAGACAAGAGCTTCTCACTGAGGTTTTATGAACTCATCCTTCTACAGTGGACCTCATGATGGAGAAGTTTTCAGAAATCGATATAACTCAATGGGTAGCTCCCTAGGTGAACCATCTTTCTGATGCTTAGTACCAGTGGATTTCCTCTGGAATGTGAAATCATCTTTCTTGTTGTCCAAGAAGAATTCCCCAGGGGAAGCACCAATGGCTCTGATGACAGATAAAAGAGATAACAGGTGCCTCCTAGCTTCTTCAGAGCACCCTATCCTGGCAGCTGTCCATTGTCTGAGGTAGTAGAGCTTTCCCTAACCTCATGGTGGGGAAATGCAGGGGTAAAAATAGAGTCACAAAGATAAAAGTCAAGAAAACTGAAGAGCTGACATCTGGATGTAGGGTTTGGACATGAGTTACCATTGCATTGACAGATCCTGGAGATGAAAGTGAAGGTCAGGGGCAGTTGTCTCAGCATGTGCTTGCCTGGTCCAATCAGGGGCTGAAGCAGAGTGGGTACCACTTGGCATTTCCAGGGGATAAAGAAGATAGGGATGGAACCAAGAAGTCACCAACACAAATTTCTTCAACTCTGTTTGGGCATCAGGATGGGTATGAGATTATCAGTCCTGGCTCTGAAGATTCATCTGGTGTCTTCAAGTCCCCTGACATCCCAACCAGCATAAACCCTGTAGTGAGGTATAAACAGAGAGAGACAGTGTGAACAGTAAGGCCTGTTCCACTCTCATGTATTGTACAGTATTGGGATTCTGCACACAGATTTCATGGTAAAGCCAAAGTTTGAAAACTCCAGGACTAAACTTTCTGTTTATATTCATATTGGAACATTATCTGTGATCACAACAGCAGTATGGTGATTTTTTATGAAAAAAATTACTTCTCTCCTTTTACACACAGGCCTTTTCTATCTCAAAACCTTGAGATCTTCAGAGGTCTTCAGCAATTCCACATTTTTTATGAGTTTGGCTATAAAAGAAGTTGAGTTATTCAGCTAGGAACAGGATGATAAATACTAATTGAATTTTACTTTGCAGAATCCTGCAGCTGGAGATAAGGAAGCTTAGAGGCAGGACAAAAACAAACAAATAGCACAGCAAATACAACCCTGCCTGACTTGCAAGTACTCTGCCTTTCCTCCAAATGTGAGAAGGCCACTGTCTCAGCTCATGGCTGCCAAAGTAGCTGCCCCTGCTGTGAAATGACTGCTCAGTGGCATTTACAGCAAATTTCAGGGAGGCAACAGAGCTTGCTGGAAATGGACTGGCATCAGACTATCATATGTCACAAAAAAATAAATAAATAATGGCTGCTGCTAGTCTACTGTGTGCCTGAATACTGTACTGAGGGGCTTACATACATAACTTCATTTACACTTACTTAGTTACATGAGTTGTAAAGTTGACACTCTTTTTACATTAAAGATAAGGAAACTGAGGCTCAGAAGGTTACGTGACTTGCTTAGATCACACAGCCTGGTGAATGTTAGCGCCAGAATTCACATAGAACAGCGTCATTCATTCAGATCACTGGTTCTCAACTGAGGGCAATTGTGCCCCCCTCGGGAGACACTTAGCAATGTTTAGGGACTTTTTAAAAAAAGTTTTCTTAATAGAATGGAGGATTACTGTAGCATCATCTAGTGGATAGAGACCAGGGATGCTGCTAAACATCCTACGATATATATGACAGGACCCCACACCAAAGAATTATCTGACCCAAATGTCAGTAGTGTTGAGATTAAGAAACCGTGGTCTAGAAGGCAAGAGGACCAGTTTTAGTTTCTGTTCTACATCTACCTCAGAATGCAACTTTGGAAAAATTACTTTTTCTCTTTGAGCTGCAGTTTTCTCATGTGTAAACCAAGGGGATAGAGCATTAGGCTGGATTATCTCTAAGGTATTTTTACATTTAATACCCTGTTGGTCCTGGGAAACTTCAGAATTTCATTTGTGGATTTTGAAGTGGTCTTGAAAGTGCCTATGAATTGTACTGTAGCTTTAAGCAAAAGAACAGAGAGTTTGGGAAGGCATCAATAAATTATATAGCAAGGACACATGTGGACAGTTTATGCATTCTGCAATAGAAAGGAATGTCTTTACATTATATTGTATCTGGGTCTTAGCTGATGGTCCTGTTGTTAACTTTAGACTTCTTACCATAATTAAATTGTCCATTCTGAACCAAACAATGATTGTATCATCATGGCCTGGACCAGCCGGGTATTTCATAGTGTTTTGTTACCTTTGGAGAAGGCAGATCAGCTAACAGTGGGACTAAGATATTAGTGTTACCGACAGCTGTTTGTATTATGGACACACAGACTCTGGTCATCAGAAGAACAACTGAGCCCCCCACATAGGCAGACCACACAAACCTTATCATAGCTTCATTCTCCTGGGTAGGCCCTGCCAACTAGTGAAGGTGTGAGGGAAAAAAATTACTCAAAGTCCGAAAACAACTTCTTTGACAACAAATCACACACACCCTTACATGCACATGGATTAATCCACACATTGGCAACAGATTAAATCTTTTAAACACTTCACTTATATTTGTTTTATGAGGCTTTAACTTCACCTAGTGTTTTATAATTGTGGAGGACAGACCTTCAGTGCATTGAAGATTCGTTGCTAATGCTTTTGTGAGGGTCCCGGGAAGGAAAGCAGGAATTTGCTTGAATTTTAAAGAGGAGGGCATTTGAGAACTGGTAAATTCAATTGGTAACTTTAATTGTCTACTGTCTATGAGTCATAGGGTAGAATGTAGATATGGGAATGATTCAGTTTCTGCTTTAAAGGACCTGAAGGACACTCTCTCAGTGGGGAGGCATCTAGAGCTGGGTTGGAGGTAAATGACACTGCTGTAGCCTTAGGTGCTATAGAGCTGGACCAGAGTCACAAGACTGGGTAACCTCTTTGCAGGCTGAATGACTTCTGCATCATCAGGACTGAGCAGAGCACCAAACATACAAAGGCCTCAGTGAACACTGCGAAGTACAGTGTTCTGTCTTTTAATTGTACTCATGCTTTATTGAAGGCAGCACCATACCCTGCCCTGGACTGGGAACTGCATAGGCAGGATCCCCAATGTGTTTATCTTAGTATCCCTTGCACCTGGCCCACAGAGACCCTGAGGAATGGGTGAATTCATGCACGCCTGGGTGGTACTACCAAGTGCCCTATATTCTAAGGACTGCAAAATCCCCGAGGGCTAGAAATAATCAGTTGAGGCTTTACTTACGATAGGGAACCTGAAACATGAGGCAGAATGTGAGAGCAAAGTTAGAGTGCCTTTTCCTGGTGAGAATGACCAGCTTTTTGGTGTCTGAAGGCCTGGATGAGTTTTCACTTGCTGCATAACAAAGTGCTACACATTAATGACTTAAAACGACATCCATTTATGTTAAAACAACACACAGTTTATGTGAGTCTGGGTCAGGAGACTGGGTGCAGCATGGCTGGGTCCCCTGCTCAGAGTCTTGCCAGGCTGACTCCACTGTGTTGATGGGCTGTGTCCACATCTGTAGCTGAGGTCCTCTTCAGCTTCTTGTGGCTGCAGAACTGAAGTCCCTGCCTTATTGCTGCCAGCCAGGGGATGTTCTCATCTCCTGAAAGCTCTTATAAATAAAATATCATGAAGTGTATGCTGGGCACTTCACATAGATTATTTCATTTAACCCTCTAAACAGAAGTCAGCAAAGTTTTCCTTAAACGGTCCAATAGTAAATATTTTATGCTTTGTAGGTTAAGAGGGAACATTGAGTCTATTAGTAGATACTTAATATAACCATTTAAAATGTAACCATCTGAAGATGTAAAAACCATTTAGCCCGTGGGCTGTAAAAAATGGGCTGGCTGAATCTAGTCCATTGGTAGTAGTTTTCTGCCCCCCTGCTGTGAACAATCTCATTAGACTGAAGTTAATAGTACCCCCATTTTAGAGATGAATAAATGAGATACAAGGCCTTTGGGTCATTTATTTGCCGAACTCTCTCAGCACCCAAGTGGGTCTGCTTCTGTTCCCAGGTCTGATTCCTCAAGGCCTGATCAGAACCAACATGTGCCAGGATCTATCATCTGCTCATCTTCCACTTAGGTGCTAATCCCTCCTTCTCTCTCAAGTCCCGTAAGAGTGACACGGCCAGCAGTTAGAAAAACACAGTCTACCACGTGCAAGTCGTGTGGTCTCAGGCAGTCATTCTGTGTGTGGCCTCGGTTTCCTCATCTCTGAAGTTGGTGGAGCTTTCCCTCAGACTTGTTATGGCCCCTCAGCCACTGGCCTGTGGGTGGTGGCTGCGGCAGCGAGAGCTCTTCTTGGGACGAAATGAGAGAAAGGCTTTGTGGGTGTCCGGGCTTACTCTGTTGGAGTGACCTTTTATCTAATCATGTGTTTCTGTGCCTGAACATCAGAATCACCTGGGTAGCAGTCTAAAGAACACGTTTGTGGGCTTCATTCCTAGAATTCAATCAGTGGGCCTGGAGTGGACCTGGGAATCAGAATTATTTTGAAACTTTCTAGGCTATTCTGATACAGAGCCAAATTTAGAAGTTATTAATGAAAACAGTGCTTCCAATCTGCTGGGTTGCTTATCAAATTTGGAGCCACTCAGGCTTCTGCATAGGTGGTTATTGCCATCAGGTATGGTTGGGACACACTGGAAGGACATCCTTCTCCCAATCTCCTTCCACTTTAGAGTTCCCACACTCGCCTGTAGATGGCCTCCTCAGAGATCAGGTTGGTCACCCTTGGGTCCGTTTTGGATAGCTAGGTGAATGACAGGCATCCCCAGTGACTGATGTTTTCTAAAGTTTGGGGCCCACTTCCATGAAGAAGCTAAATAAGTATACCTGGCCATCAGGGAGACTCAATCAAGTTTACTTCGAGCAATCACTTCATTAGACTTTAATGACATTTAATCCAACTCAGACAGTCTGTGTTAGAAATTGCAAAGGTCTTTTAGATTTAGTGGCATTAAACCCAAACATTCTGCACAAAATAGAGTTCAGATTCTGCTAGGAGTGCATTATTTATGTTAGCATTGGAGCAGCTGGTGGCTGTCTCCAGGTATTTCCTAGGAGACCTTTGGTACAGGCACAAAGGCAGTTCAGCTCAGAGGAGTCTGCATTGTACATGTAGCTTCATGCTTCTTCCCCTGGGAGCTTCATTCTGGGCAGAAGGTGTATTAATCAGGCTCAGGTTTGTCCTTGGTCAAGGTCAGCATAAAAACCAAGGTTTATTTGCTCCTTCTAAATAACCTTGGTTGTAGTATGGTGTAGTGGTTTGTACACATTTCAAAAATCACAGTCCCTGTGAGAGCTAATGAAAAATACAGAACTCAGTGCTCTGAGAAGTGCTTGGAGAATTTCACAGAAGTTTTAAGGCATTCATGAACCCCTAAACTACTCCATCCTTAAACTCTAGGTAATGGTCTCCAAATGCAGCAGAAAGACTTAGGAGGGGAAGAGAGGGGACCTGTGTTTAAAACAGAGTTAGCCAAATTGTCAGTGGTCAACAAACCATACAATATTTTTATTTTACGTCTAAGTCTGTGAAATGGGAGTGCTAATACCATGTTCTTTATATCTAATGCATAGTTGTGAAAATAACAAAATACATCATAGATGTGAACGAATGCATCTGGAGACATATAAAAGGTTATTTTGACATGCAAAATCCTGTTAGTAGGTTTTTCAAAAAAGTATTTCTAGTTCTAAGGTGTCAGAGTTTTTCTTCAATCTCATTTAGGCATTCAGTATATATAATGTAAAAAAACTTAAAAGAGCATCAAAGACAACATTTCTCGATGACTGAATTTAACAAATACAGGGGTTGGCATAAGTAGATTTATATTTGTTCATGTGGAAAATGATACAATAAATAATAAATACTAATACCAGAATAAACTCTGTGTTTTGCATATTCTCAACTATACCCCTACTTTTGCCCCACCCCTGTATTACCGAGCCCCTCACTGGTGTCTACTCTAGGATGCCTCCCCCATCTGCCTCTTCTCTTCAACACTTACTTCTTTTGGCCTTGGCTCAGGTATCACTACCTCTGCCAAGACTTCCCAGCCCCTCCTCACAATCCCAGGGGATACATCACACAGTACTCACCTCTATATGATCTTGATAAACTGACCCTGCAGCTGCTTATTCATCCATCTCTCTCCTCTCCCAATTATGAGCTCCGTGAAGCCAGGGGAGGTGACCTTCTTGCTTCTATGTCTCCCATTCTAACACAGGATAAAAATGTCAGCTAAGTGAAAAGCCAGATAAATGCGTAAAAGGCTCTATATTTGTTGCTTGAGGCGAATATAACAAAGGCCCTGCCCTCAAAACATTTCCACAGAGGAGGAAGCAGACATGAGAGAGACACATAAGGCCACTGTGGAATTTAAAGACTGGTGTGGTCTCAGTTCATCTGGGGACTTCAGAGGAGGCTTTGGTTTGGGGGATAATTCTTGAAATAGCCATTGGAAGATGATTGGGTCCCAGGGGCTTCATTCAGAAGGAGAAGGAAAGCCAGGAACAGAGACACAGGAGAAAGCTGTGGCCATGTCAAAGTAGCATCCTTCTGTCCCTTTGCCTGGCACACTGGCCCGTGGATGGGGGGAACTAAGAGTCACAGTGAGAAGGGAACAATAGAATGAAATGTGGAACAAGTTCCCTGCCAGTCTGAGAGTCTATACTCATTGGGAAGCTGGCAAGACTTTTGAGTGACAGGATTGAAACAGAATCATGGGAAATCAAAGCATCATGTTTTGGCTACTACAAGAGTTAACTGTGAATACTCTGTAACTTTTGGCGTTGCAAAATACTAATTATTTATTAAAATATTTATTGAGCACCTAATAAATGTGATGCTCTGTCCTAGAAACTTGAGACACAAATCAGTGAAATAAAAAAATGTTCTGTGCCCTCGTAAAGCTTATATCGTAGCACACGTGAGAGTGGGACTCAGACAATAATCAACAGACATAGCACAAAAGTGAGTTATTTAATAGGTTGCATAAAAAACAAATAGGGAAATTATCCTAAAAAGGAAGAGCAGGGAGGGAGAGGTTGGGAGTGTCAGGGTATGCCTCACTGTGAAGACGCTATTGAAGGAAGTGGGGGATGTGCCATGTGTCATCTGGGAAGGGGGACATTTCAGGCAGAGGGAACTGCCAGTACAATGGTCTGGAGGTGGGACTTTGCCTGACTGGTTAGGGAAAGCCTAGAAGTCGTGGGGTGAACCGGATCAAGCATGGCTGTAAACCATGGGAAGAACTTTGGCTTTTTCTTTGAGTGAAATGGAAGCCATTTGCAGGATTTCAAGGAGAGTGACAAGATCTGACATTCTGATAGGACTTTTCTGGCTACTGCAGAGAGAGTAGATTATAGGAAGAGAAAGGCAGTATCAGGAAGGCCAGTGAGGCGGACACTGCAGTAATCCAGCAGAGAGGCTGGTGGCTTACATCAGGGGGTGAGAAGCAGTGGCATTTTTGGGGTGGGTATGTTCTGAAGGTAGAACTAACAGAATTTCTCGATGTATCCTCTTTGAGTTGTGAGAGATACAAAGGAATGTAAGATGACTCCAAGGTGTGGTGCTCAAACAATTAGAAGGATGGGGGTGCCATGGCTAGAGTTGGGAAAGGCTGTGGGTATAGCGGTTTTGGGAAGGAATACTGACATTCACTTTAGAGTATTCCGTTTGCTATGTCTTCTAGCATCCAAGTGGTGATGTGAAGTAAGCAACTGTATACCTGGGTCTGAGGTTTGGGAGAAAGGTCTGACTAGAGAAATAAATCAGGAATTGTTGGTATACAGCTAGCATTTAAGATATGGGATATTAAGATGTTCAAAGAAGACATAGGATGAACAAAGGAAACTAAGACGAAATGGTCATTGTGTTACGAGAAAACCAAGAGAATGAAGTATCTGGAAATAAAGTGAAGACAGAGTAGATGGCTCATAGTAGAGACTATAAATGCTCCCAATTCAGTTCCTTTTTGTCCTGGGCATATAACTGGACTACATTTCCCACCATCCTTTAATGTTAGGTTCACCCATTTGACTGAGTTCTGGTCAGTAGAATGTGAGAAGAAAGGATGAATGCCACCTCCAGGCCTGGCCAATAAAACCTCCTGCCCTCTTAGAACAGTGGAGGACCCCATGACCCAGGGGATAGTGGAGCCTCTGCATGGGAGGACCGGTCCCCTAATGACTGTATGGAGGAACCCCTCCCCCCCACCCACACACTGGAATGTGTCACAAGTGAAAAATAAACCTTTATTATTTTCAGCCACTGAGAATTGGGGATTGATTATTACAGAAATTAATGTACTCTGACAAAGAGCCACAGTGACCAAGTTCTGCTGATTGGTCAAATGAGATGAGGACAAATAAAGAATTGTAGGATGCAACCTGGAGGTCACTGATGACCTTGGGAAGGATAATATCAGGAGAAGGCTGAATGAAAGTCTGTTTGCAGTTGGTACGATGAAAAAATGGGAAGAAAGAAATTGTACTAGTTGGTGGGGAAAGACAGGTCAAGACAGGGTTTATTTCATTTTGGTTTAAGATGGGAGAAATAAGCACACATCTGTACATGGAAAATGTCAGCTCTTTTTCTGAGACCATAGTGCAGTTTCGTACATGGCCCTTGCCTCTGCTCCTCACCTGGGATGGTTATTTGTTTCCACCTGAATAGCAAATGATATCGTTTTGAAAGGCCTCCTGGTGCTTGATTGATTTGTTAGGGAGCCTGACAGCCTTAATGGACTTTTCTGACAAGACAACGGTTTCTCCCAGCAGTGGTAGTCTTGGAGAGGTTCCAGTGATGGTAATGAACAGCATCAGCTCCAAAACAGAAGAGGAAGAGGAGGAATGGGCTGCAGAGATTTTACTTACCCTGGAACCTGATGCATGTGAAGGAAATAAGCTCAAAGGTTCTGCTTACATGGCAGACACTGGAGGAGAGAACATTTAGATGAGAGAAATGTATCTCTTCAGGGTCTTGGTTAGGAGGGGATCTAGGACTGCCCTGTGAGGATATTTCCTTTTGCAATTAAATAATCTCTGTGGTTCTCCTCTTTCCTTCTGCTCCTCACTTTCCAAAAGAATACTGTCCTTTGGGTTGCAGCGTGGCATGTTAGAAAGGCTGCACTTAAAATTTCTGCTTCATTACATTCTGCTTGTGTGACCTGTAGTAAGTCACTTAACTTTTCAAATCTCCAATTTCCCCTTTTGGAATATAAAAATTATAATGCTTGACACAATTTATGGCATGTGGGAAGTGTCCACAAGTGGTGGCTGTTGTTATTTGGGACCATCCGAGAAGATGTGATGGCCCAGAGAAGCCAGACTGTGTGGGTTATCATTTGGTTCTTCGTCTCCAACCTTGCACAAGCTACTTACTCTCTCTGTGCCTCCCACTCCTTGCCCATAGACTGAAGGTAGTCACTATGCCTACATCACAGATTTGAGGGGAGTGTGAATGAATGCATACATATAAAACAAGTTAGGATGCCTGGCATACTGTAACTTCCTAGTGAATTCCCTATTACAATTGTGTGTGTGTGTGTGTGTGTGTGTGATTTAGTGTTAATTTGAGAAAAGGCACATCCCTTGATTTGTTGGTTGGTTGATTGATATAACATGAAACCTGGGCAGAATTTTGGTTTACGGTAAAGGATTTGCAACTAAGGGCGACAGTATGATGCTCAGCCTGTGTATCACTCCAGGTATACCCAAATGTCTAATGTCTACTCCTGAGTAACTGGATGCGATGAGGGGTACCATGAGCCCTTGAGGTCCTTGCAGTTGCCTTGGGTCTTATTGCCCTGGTTACTGCTCCCACGGCAGCCAGACTGTAGTGGTACTTGTGATTAGTCAGGGCTGTTTGTCTCCCATTCTGGCTCCATGAGACAGTTGGGAAGGGACTGGCATTCTCTAATGACAGTACGCTGGTGTACCTTGTGGCACTGTTAACCTGCTAATGATTCTTTTGTGCTCAATACAGAGTAGGGGTTGGGGAAGTCAGAAGGCATGTGAGAAGAGAACAGGCAAGCATTTTTTATTAGATGTGGCCTTTGTCCCACCCAACAAAATAAACATTATTATGTGTGTCCAATTTGAGGAGATTAAAAGTCAGAGAGGTTATTTAACTTACCCAAGATCACACAGCAGCCAATGGGATTGCTGGGATCTGAATTCAGGTATCTGACACTGAAGTGCTATTTTTTTAATTTCTTCATCATTATACCTATGTGTGGTTCAGCTTTGTTGAAAAGCTCATGGAGCTCCAATTGAGAGGGAATATATTCACAGAGGCAGAAGACATGGTGTCGGCCTGTGAGTAGTGCTCAGTGTAGTCAAGGAGGCAGAACATGCTGATGGAACACCTGTGGCAGATGTTCAGCGATCAGGTTAGCCAAACAGTGAAATAGGGGTTCAGAGAAAGGCAACTCTAGGTACTTCTGGGTTACAAAAGGTACAAATATTGGAGATACAGGAAACCGAGTTTGGAGAGCAGGTGGCTTTAGGAAACTGTAGAGGAGGGCTGAGAAGACAGGGGACTGGGTGTTGTTGCTGCTCTGCCTGACCCCACATAGCCATGTCTGTGCTTGTTCACGATGCAGGTCTTGCTTAGTCAACCATCTCTTCAGTCAAAACACCACCTTCCTCTACTCCCTGATGACTGAGCACATACTGGATGCAAGTCCTGTGTGTGGGGCTGGAGACCAGGGGACAACATAGCAAAGCTCCTACCCTAAGGAGTTCTTGCTCTCTGATCAGTGCAAACAGCCTTGCCTCATAGAGCTCCAAACAAGGAGTCACCACCAGTCAGCCCCAGGGTGCCATGCAGGGTAGGTGGAGATCACGTAGAGGGCTTGCTCCCAGGGGCCTACATTGTGCTCCTGGGGGCTGGGAGCCCTGTCTTCTCTCCTTGAAGAAAAAGCACTAGATTGCACAATGCAGAGGAGTAGATACAACCTTGAATCCATTCCTATTTTTCAAAAATCAAAAGGAAATCATTTACAAACTTCAGAACACTCAGTTTTATTTGTAACAAATTATTGCCTGTAGAAATACTGCTCCTGAGACCAATAGCTATAAACAACTCCAAATGAATCTGTTCATGGGAGCAGGAGGGCGTGTTATCTGGTAGTGGAGTTGGGGAGTGGAGAGAGGCAGGGGGGGCCCACAGGAACCCTCTCCTTCTCTGGAGCACAGACCTGAGCTCAGCAGGAGGCAGAGGCATGGAGGAGAGGACATGCTCCTTCAGTCGGGTTGACTCTACAGGGCCCAGCAGCTTGGCCTCCCCCAGCTTGGGGGGCAGAAGCTAAGGCTGAGGCTAAGGATGAATGGCAGGGTAGGGGCAAAGCAGTCCTGAGGGAACTGATCAAGGAATTGTGGCTCCAGCCAGCCCTCAGAAATGAGCCTTCAGTGCTTCAGGTGGGCTCTGGCTTCTTTAATACCAGCCTGCTCATATCAAATATGAGGACATTTGACACATGGAAGCCAAATACAACTTATCTTCCAGACCTGAATTAGCTCCCCAAACCACTCTGTAGGCTTCTTCTTTTAAATAAGAAGTATCTGATAAATGTACTGCCAAGTGGATTTGGAGCTGCCAAGGAGAGCAGCTGAGACCAGGTTTAAAATCTCTCAGTGCAGCTCCCTACAGACTCTCCAGGGAGACATTTGTACTGGAGCTGTTAGTCTCTGTTTAGGGAGGGTCAGAGATTTTTCTCCTTGGAGCACTAAGGAAGTGTTGTCTAGGGTTCTTGCAGAGAATGCTCAGAGACCAATGCACACCTGGTGGGCCTGAAATGGCAGATGTGGGATCTATAGTGCAGCTGCCTGAGCCAGGAATTCCTACTGTGGTGGGGGCCGGGGAGGAGTGGGGTGGGGATTGGAGCCTTTCCTGGCTTGAACAGTAGATTAGGCAGCTGGTATTGGTTTCCCCTTTTTCCTGTATCCCTAGTCCTTTACTCGCCCTGGGGCTCACTGTGGGCCCAGAGCCCTACAGGGTGAGGCTGGGAGGCTGGCAGATTCCCAGACCTTTCTTCAGACGTTCTTTCACCTCTCATTGCATTATGACAATTGATCCATCACACGTCCCATTCACAACTTCTAAGGTGCCTGTACTTTAGCTAATGAGCCAACAAACAGCAAAAGAAGAGCTTTGAGAACAAACCCTCCTTCCCAGGAATGTTTGTGCTTTACAATGAGTTAGTGCAAGAGGAAGTGTCCCATAATCACTATGTGAACCTCAGTAAGAAATGCCTCTTTACAGGGAAAATGCTTTTTTCCTTCCTGCTCTGTTCTGTCATTTTCTTTTTATGTCTTAATGGCATGATTTCAGACATCAGAGAAAACTGTCTATGACCTTTAACTTAGGCTACACTTGACCTACCCTTTTTGTCTTCCAATGTCTTTCAATGGATAGAATGATAATAACAGGCATTATTATCCTGGGGAGTTATTTAAAAAAAATTAAAGAAAATGACACTTGGGAACACGCTCCACATATTCAGAGGTCTGAATATCTGCGAGGACTGACAATTGATGGTGGTTTTGAAAATAGCTGTGTACCGAGTAGCACGAGCATTCTATGCTTGGTGAAAGCCCTCCTGCGTTGAGGAGGTACACGTTGAGGTACTTGTTTGGTTGTTACAGAGGATAAATTCTGAGGAAATGAATTGGTGGGTCAAATGCAGACACTTAGTATTCTTGGTGTCTGTGCAGAACTGGCTTCCAAAAAGGAACTGACTAAACCGCAGTTAAGAAAGGCACTGCTCCCTCCTCTGTTCTGCTAATTTAATAAGCAAAATTATGGCCACATTTTAGTTTGCATTTTGTTGATTATTGGGGAGTGTGAACATTTCCAAAATGGTTATGGAGTGTATACATTTTTTGTTTTGTAAGTTTCATATTTGTACTAAAATTAAAGTGATTATTGCTTCCCTATTGAAATGTAAAATGTCTCCTTCTGTTGTTAATAGTAACCCATTACTTTTTTTTTGCAAGAAATATTACTCTTGCCCTGGCTGATGTAGTTCAGTGGATTGAGCACGGGCCTGTGAAGCAAAGGGTCGTCAGTCCGATTCCCAGTCAGGGCACATGCCTGGATTGCAGATCAGATCACCAGTGGGGGCCACATGAGAGAGAACCACACATTGATATTTCTCTCCCACTCTTTCTCCTTCCCTTCCCCTCTCTCTAAAAATAAATAAATAAAATATTTTTAAAAAAGAAATATTACTCTTTAGTACTTTTTAATTTTGATTATGTTGTTTTGGGTATAAATTTTAAATGGTATTAGTCAAATCCATTGGTATTTTCTTTTGTGACTTTTTGCATTACTTTTTGCTTTAAGCAAAAAGAAAAATGGTGCTCATTCAGAAACCCAAATAATACTAGTACAGGTTTTTCCAAGGTTATACACATGGCTCATTTTTTAAATCCTCATCAAAGGATATTGAATTATTGATTTTAGAGAGAGAGTAAGGGAGGGGGAGAGAGGGAGAGAAAGAAAGAGAAACATTGATGTGAGAGAGAAATATCAATCAGTGGCCTCCTGTAGGTGCCCTAACCCCCAACCAGGGATAAAACTCACAACCTAGGTATGTGCCCTGACTGGATGTATGGGATGATGCTCCAACCAACTGAGCCACATGGCCAGGGCTGCACATGGCTCATTTTAAAATGAACTCTTTAACTTACTTGAAATTTGTTTTGATATAGGATTGGAGGTGAAACTCTTAGTATCTTATTAGTAAAACAATTAATTGTGTTGAAAATAATTATATTCTTAATTTGGTAAATTTAGCTGACTGTATCTAGGAAAAGGTTTCTTTTCACTAATTTTCTTCTTTTTTATAGAATACAATGAGATTTTCAAATCTTACTAATCATTTTTTGTTTGTTTTGCTTTATTTTAGCCAAGGGACATTTATACTATATTTGTTTACTGATTCTGTTCCCAAGAAATTCAGATACTACAGACAGAATCTCTGCTCTATGTATATTATGCATTCTGATATTGTTGTTTGTTGCTTTGGCATTTTCCTACCTTCTTAGACATCTCCTCATTTTATTTTTTGCATCACTGATTCAGTTTTCCTGGGCTCATTTTGCTTTTATGTGCTACCAATGTACATTTTCATTCTGATGCTATATTTTTGGGCTCCATTGAAATTCTTTTTATTTCATATATCTTTTTTAGTTAATTCTGTTGGGGTTTTCATGTTACTTGTTTTCCGTTAACCCAGTTCTGCATATAAAGACCCTGTGACTTTGAGTGAGCTGTGCAACTTCTTTGTACTTGTCAGAAGCTAATTGTGATAATAAAATGAGTCAATGTTCATAGAGTGCTTGTAGCCATGCCTGGTACATATAAAAGGCTCCATTAATCTTACCTAATATAATTAATACCCACTACCACTTTGTGCTTATTTCACACATTCTGAAACTATACACTGGATAGAAAATGATAATTCCCAGTTAGAAGTGCCCCCAGGTTTCTTCATATCTTTGTCACTGTCATAGCATCTTCCTATGAGAGCCATATATTTACGGAAATGTGTCATGACCATTACAGCTACATCACACCCATGGCTTGCTCTCAGATTTTTGAAACTCTGAGACTCCAACGACCTATAGAATAAATAGCCATGGTGTGTATAATTATGTACATGTTGTGGTGGTGGTTAGCAGGAGTGGGGGCGGAGAGTTGGGGGTGATTCCTGGGAGACAGCATTCTGGCTGATCACACCAGGGTCCATTTAGTAGAAAAAAGACAGCTTGGTATTAGAGGAGGTATTGGCTTTGCATATCTGGATTGGGAGTATATGGGTATATGGGGGAGTGAATGGACTGTTATCTCTCATGCTTTCAGGTC
>PVKM010012040.1:0-32279 GCA_004027735.1 Carollia perspicillata | reverse complement strand
CACACACACACACACACACACACACACAGCTAGTAACAGGAAAGTGAACTTGGGGACAGGAAACCCCAGGCTTCTGGCCTCTTCACTCAGCTCTGCCACCTTGGTACAGACGTCTCTCAACCTCTCTGGGCCCCATTTCCCTCCTCTGCCAATGGGGGTAATGCTATCTGCCCTGCCTCCCTCACAGCCCGGTGGTGAGGCTGGTGCAAATGAGATAATATTCAGGGAAAAGGCTTTTGTAAACTGTCAGGCCCCACGTAGGCAGGCTGAGGGATTAGTGTTGGCTTTCCCTTTATATTCCCCTTCTCTGGTAGGCTGTGTCTCTGACTGGCCTCTTTCTCTCTCAGGCATGAGCTCCCTCCTTCATATGGGCCCTCTCCTCTCTCCTTGGCCACCTTGGCTTGATCTCCCAGGATTGCCACTCCGCCGGGACTTTGCGCCGCCGAGGTTTAACAGTCAGGTTTCGAGGACACTCAACAGGGAGACAGGAAGGGCAAGGAGTGTGCGTGTGTGGTGGGGGTGGGGACAGTGAGTGTGCGCAAAGGCCAAGAGAAACAGCCAAGGAAAAGCGTTCGGCTTTATTCGAAGAGAGGCGCTTTCCACCGGCTGCCCAGGGCTGCGGAGCAGGATGGGGGAGTGAAGGGGACACTGCTGGCCCAGTGTGTGTGTGTGTGTGTGTGTGTGTGCGCGCGCGCGCGCATGCTGCTGAGCCCTTTGTGGGGGTGGGGTGGGGGGAAGGCGTGGCAGAGACCCGAGGCTAGGGTCCTCTTCCCACATTACCATACATTGCTCCTTCTTGTGGGAAGTCCTCTCTTGATTGTTGGAAAGTCAGGGCGTGGGTTGTGCCATAAGGATCTTGAGACTGGGAAGACCAAATGTTAATGCAGTTAAGGGTTGCGGTTCTCCAGAGCCTTCTAGTCAGATAAATAGTTGCCTAAGGCTCCCAGGTCGGAGACTGGCGCTCTCTGAAGGCCGTGCTCCTCAAACCCCACTACTTTTGTCCAAGGCTCCAGAAGGGGCGGAGACCAGGAGAGTCCTTCTGTCAGTTAAGACCACCCCGGGAACCCCACTATCTGCTAGGAAGGCATCGCCAAGCCGGCCCAGACCCAACAGAGACTAGCTCTGGCAATAGGCCCCTCCAGGAGTCTGAGTCGTCCCTGAGCGCGCGAACCCGGGTATGCCAGGCAGGGCCTGGTTGCACACGCCTCCGCGTCGGGGCCGTGGCGTCTACTGCTGCCTGTGTTTCCGGGTCTGTGGTGGAGCCTCCCTGGCTCTCTCCTCCCGCTTTGTCTCGCTGCCAGCTTCTCGAGAGTCTGCCCTCGCCAGTCTCTTGGGTCGGCAGGTCGTGCTCTGCCTTTCCGAGCGCGTCTCCGCTTTTACGCTGTGGCGCTTTTTGCGCACGTGTGGCCGCCTCCCCTTCACCCGGATTCAGCTCGGCCTTTTCTCTCCCGGCAACTTGGCACTGCCTTAGGGTCGCTGCTAGTGCCACCCCTTGAGCCCCGCCCCCCTCCGTCCCAGGCTGACGCATTCGGGCTCAGCGATCTCCGGGGCTGAAACGTCCCCGAGGTTCTGGTTTAGCTCCACCAAAGCAAACCCAGAAGGGCTCGGAGCATCCCTCGCTGCGTTTCTCGTTGCTCCCTGAGCAGCAATTGGAAGGGGGCTTTTAGGAAACCTTTGCAGAGTTGAGGGGAAACACTTATGTGATCGACCTCGCGCGGTCTGTGGTGTTCTCTGAACTCTGAATTCTCCAGACTGTAAGCCGCCAAGAATTTGAGTACGCGGTTCTGACTCTGACGCTGACCCGAAAGTTGGCCAGATGTGTGGGTTCGGGTGGGGGTGGCCGGAGTGCGTGTGCATGTGCCCATCTCAGGGACTGTCGGTGGATGAGCGGCTACAAAGAGGAAGCAGGTAGTGCTGGCCTCCGGCGCTAGAGTGGGGGGCCAGCCAGGGGTCTTCTAACACCCTAGGCCACAGGGCAGGTGAGGACACCCTTCAGAGCCTGCCCCCTCGCTCTAGGCCCGCACAAGGCCGGCCTTTGAGGCGAAAACCCCGACCAACTCCTTGAAAGTAAACTTGCCACCAGGAAAGCAAAGGAGAGAGGGGGCTGGCGAGGGTCTCTGCGTCAGGAAGGCTTGTGTCAAGTTTCAGCCCCTAACGACCCTAGGTGGCAAGGTGACAAGGCCCTGGGAACAGCGGCGGGGGTCGGGGTGGAGTGACCCCGCGGCGGAGCGGGACTGGAGAACCCCAAGGCGCAAGGCGCGCACACTCGGGCAAGAGGCGGCCTGGGGATGGGGGCGGCGGGCAGGGAGGGGGCGCTCGGAGAGCCGCGGGAGCCAAGAGGAGCGCAGGCATCTTCCGCAATCCATTCATGCACTGGAGCGCGTGCAGAGCTGCTGATCGCTGCCATTGTTACTCGCGGGCGGTGTGGGAGCCGAGCCTCCACTCTGGCGAGAGATAAATGGCCTCTGACAGCCCCTCCTCGCCAAGAGAGCTCCTCGGATTTCACCGCACAGCGGCTCTCAGGTCTGTGCCTCGCTCGCTTCCCGGTGAGAACCTTTAAATCAGCCTCCCGGCCCTCCCTCCTCCCGGCCCCTACCCTCCTCCGCGCCCACCCCACCCCCCTCTTGCTCAGGCCCGGGCAGCGCCCTAGGCGCGCTGCGCGCAGTCTCCCGTCCCCTCCCCACCTGCACGGGACTAGGTGGGGAGCTCCGGGAGGATCCGGGGGCGGGGGCGGCCGCTGCCACCCCCCTCCCCGGTTCCTCACCTCCTCGGGAGCGGAGCCCTGCGCCCCGCCTCCGCGCCCACAAGATGGATCAGGCTACCGTGCGGAGAGCGGGCTGTAAATATTTAAAAAGTCTCTCGCGCGCCGGCGGTAATGGCTTTCGCAGTCGGAATGTGTGCTAGAAGAGAGGAAGGGCGATATGTGCACTGTATTGCGAGGTGGGGGAATTGCTCCAGTGCCTCTCTCCCACACGCACACACCGGGTCCCGGGTGGGCTGCACTGTTCCGTCTTCCTGATTTCCCGCCCTCCGCCTCTGCCACTGAGTCCCGCCGTGGCATCCAGAACGCCAGTCGGTAGGGAACTTGAACATGGCAGGGAAACGGAGACCCGGACTAGGAGACCTGGAGCCACTCTCCCCTTCGGGTCTTCCCAAAGTCTTAGGCTGGGACTGGCCCGAGACCTAAGGTCCAGGTCCGCTTCTCTCACAGGGGAGGGCGGGAGATGCACAGGTTGAAGACCCCTGAGTTTGGGCGGTAGCTGAAGCCTGGGCCGGGGTTTCTGCAGCGGGGGCCTTCAGCCCTGTTTGTGCCTTTGCTCTCCTCCCCATGCCTCTCTCTTAAGCCTCGATCCACTCCGAAGGAGAGCCCTTTCCCGACTGCCCCCCCTTTCTGAATCTGAAAGTAGCTTTGTGGCTGCTGGGACCGAAACCCCGGAGGAGGCAACGCAGAGAGATGGGGGTGGGGTGGCGTCTAGTGCCAGGCTTAGTGGAGGTCACACGTGGATTTGGAGGGGGACCATTTGCTTCTCTGGCCAGTGTGGGCCTGGAATCTTTAAGGCCGAGCCCAGCCGGATGGAAGAGGTGGGGGAGGGGGCATCCAGTCTTGGCTGGGAGAGGCTTAATAGGCCCACCACAGGGTGTGTGCCGGGTGCTGCAGTTGCCTTTGCCAGCGGCCCCTCCTAGGCGGGGCGGGGGCGCCGCGTTGCCCAGAGCTGGGGCGGCTGGGCGCCGCAGATTCGCTCGGAAGGTTGGAGGGGGTGTGGGTCCGGGCTGGGACTGCTCCCCTGCACCCCTCTGCTCCGCCCGCTCGGGGACTGGCCAAAGTGTGGGTGCCGGCAGCGTGTCAGGGCGCGCCAGGGCTGCTGTCCGCGTTCAAGCGCGTGGAGCTTCTGACTCCTGGCAGCCCCGCGCACTCCGCTTCCAGGGGCTTGCGCTGTGCCCTGCTCGCTTGTTTGTCTCATGTGAGTCTCGTAAACCGCTCTGATTTATTACCCAGACTAAATGCTTAATTTGTGAATATGAAACAGATTAAAAGGGGCGGGGGGAGGGGGCTTGAGGTCGGCATATTTTAGCAATCAGACCAAAGCAACCCGGCAGATGTTTCAAATTTGTCGACATTTTCAGGCTCATGTGGAAAGCCAGCCAGAATGGTCAAGAGGTCCTTTCTCCTTCCTTCAACCTGAGAACTTGGCAATGATCAAAAGGAGGTGATTAGTAGCTACAGAGAAAAGACACCAGCAGGCAAGGAGTTAACAGAGACTGAGCCCTTCACTTCCAGGAATGGGACAGAGGGTGTGTGTGAGAGCTGGTCACAAAGGCAAGAGGGGTCCTGGCTAAAAAGGCCCAAGTCCTAGAAGCCAACTCTGAAGAACAAAGTAGAGGATCCATTAAAAGTTAATTCACTAAATAAACTTAATTGGTGATAAAACAAACAAGAAAGATAGAAAGGCCAACTTAAAATAGCCAAAGGATAATAAAAATAAATAGTTTTGATGTGGCCTAAACATGTGTGTGTGCCTTTGGGCAGGCAGGTCCCTACAGTGTTCCTCCTGACACAGGCCTCTTGGGAGCACCCCCTCCCTTTGAAAAGCCCCCATGTGTACAGGCAGTGCTTTTTGGCATTTGCCATTTTTTTAAGGCAACTTCACACATCAAAGATGAGCACCTGTGTTCTTTTCAGCTCCCCGGTTCCAGCCGCCCAGTGAAGCAGGTACAATTTCTATAAATTGACCTTCTCCTCTGGGTTTTGATTGATCATCACCATATGAGATTATTGAAAGTCTGATGTCTTATTTCACTTTCTCCAAGGGGTGAGGAGGGGAACAGTTTATTGGAAGTCAGGCCACGTGAAGACTCTGGTGTTGTGCAATAGTCATTTCCATTAGCCTGGGTAGATCAGCTTCTGGAAACTCCCATGCATCTCCTGCCCATCCATGTACCACCCTTCCCCTCCAGGTCTCAGCTTCAGTCATTATTAACAGGTATGGGACAAACTAGAGCCTTCTGGAGCCTTTGTGGTTGGAAGGAGAAAATGGCTGTTGACTGAAAATCAGGCAACAAAAGATTAATTTTTAACATATTTATTATAACTTAAGAATTCCCTCTTGAGAATTGTTTCCCACTCCAAACTTTTTTGTTCCCCTTTTGCCTCAATACCGTCTTTCATTTTATTAAAGTTGATTACGGTTCCTCTGTCTTGTCCTCAGCCAGACAAAGGCTTAGGGAAAGTCAAAGAACGTGTTAATTATATGTTTCTTGTAAACTGACTTTTCATTTCCCCCTAACACATTTAGTTGGCTTGGTGTTTAGTTTAACACTCAATTGCTGCAAATATGCTGCTTAAAAATGCTGTCTTTATTAAAACAAATAAATGAATGCAAAGACCTTTCTAATTTCAACTCGCGTGGGCTAGAAACAGAAGAGAAAACTGAAAGCGAGAGCAAGAAGGAGGGAAAGGCAGCGGGGAGGGGAGAGAAAAGAGATCAGGAAAAACACACACACACGTACACACGCACTCACAGCATTCCTTCTGCCAGCCCTCCCCCAGCCATGTTAAACTGGTCCATACAATTGTCCCTGGCTGCGCCCTGCAGCTCGCCAGCCCGCCTGGATTTTCCATCACTTGGTGCCTAAGGCGATCATTAGCTGAGAATGGACAACCTCCTCTACCTGCTGGCAGCCCATCACTTACCAGCCAGGGGAGGCTGGCTGCAGGCTTCTACACCGGGGCTGGGCCCCATTTGCTCAACCCGAGAGGGGTCCTTGCTTCTTGCCCCTGGGTGCATTGGTGCCTAATTAAACTCTATCCAGGGCAGCGTGCACTAAATATACGGAGGCTGAGAGGCAGCTGGAAGGAAAAGGCGATCATTACCTGGGCAGAGAAAGGGACTCTTCTGAGAGAGAGGAGGAAGGGATCCCTCTGATGGCACTTTCTGTTTACCCTCAGCAGAGCCCCGGAGTGCACATTAACTCCTGGGCTGAAATCAAGGAGAAATGGAAATTAGGAAGGAAAAAAAATCCATAGCCCACACTTAACTAAACAGGGCCTGTGTCACCACCAGGCAGGAGGGAGGTCTACCAGAGCTCCGAACAGACAATACTGGCTGCAGAAAAATGACTCGGGTGCCCTTGTGGCATTGGAGTTATTGCTCCTGTGCCACAGCCCCGTCACATGCAGGAGCTGGAGCTGTACAAATGGCTGTGAGGACGGAAAGGAGTGGATGCGTCAGGAGCCCAAGGACCAGGTGTGTGTTGTGAAGTTAAACAGACCGTGGAAAGGCAGGGGGAGAATACTCCCCTGAAGGTCAGGAACCCCACTAAGACCTGGGCCTGAGTGGGATTGAAATGGCCTGATGTGGGGATAAAGTGACAGCCGGCAAACAGGAGTGTGTGGAGATCTCATAGGACGGCTGTCAGGGCTTTAATTGAGCCCCCCATTTAACCCAGCTGAGGAAATTGATACAGGGGCTGAGGACACTAGCTCAAGGTGACACAGTGGCAAAAGTAAGACCAGAACCCAGAGCTCCCTGCTTTGGGTAATGAATCAGAGTAGAAAAGCAACTTCTGGTTAGAGAAAGATCCAGGGTGCTCTTGGTCACTGAAAAGGCTTGGTATTTTAGTCATTGAGCATTTATTACGCACTGGCTGTGTGCAAAGCACTATGATGGGCATATGAGGCCGCTGTGCTGTGAGACCTCAAAGGACTGAGTAGGGGAGACTCAGTCCATCTGTGCCTGGTAACAAAGGTCATGAAGGACAGTGGGCAAGGGGGCTGGAGAAGGGAAGGAAGCTGACCACTTGCAGGGTGGATTCTGCTTTTTAACATAGCCCACTGTAAGGTTTACAGGAGGGCAGTCTGAACATAAGGCTGTTCTCCCAGGGGTGGAGGTTCGAGAGAGGCCACCTGGGCCAGGGCCTTTTATGCCACCTTCCTTGGAGGGCCTGTTTCCCAAGGCCGGCAGGAAAATGAGTCTAATGCATACTGAGGAGGCAGCTTGTCTAGCTTGAGCACTCATTGCAGTCTCTCTCTTGCCCTGGACAAATAGAAGAGTGTAGCTTATCCCCAATGCTTCTGGACAAATGCAGGCTCTCTGGGGGAGCTGGTAAGGGAATACTGCCTCCCTCAACAAAACAAACCTGAGACTATCCAAGGTTTAGCACTGGAAATGGAGTCTCCCAACAGAGAAGAGGAACTGGCTTCAGTGCTCCCCACTCTGCCCCCCAGATTCCACCTGCCCCTTGGGGAGTTCGCAGTGTGATCACAGGTGCCCTCCCTGCAGCCATCTGGCCTCAGCCCAGCCTCTGCTCTTGGTTTCCCTAAGCAGAGGCGAAACATGCTGGAACCTTCAAAGCACATTCCTAAACACTAAGGGAGAGCTGTGGGGAAGTGAAAACAAAGAGGCCAAGGAGTGCCGGAGCAGTTCAGCTTACAGAGTCTGTGGGCCAACAGGGCTGGCCCACGTTCAGTCAGACTTCCTGGCTATGGGCCAGCCGGAGCTGGCAGCGTGCCTTCGCCAGCCCACCACTTGGGCCAGAGTGGCCCCCCAGACCTAGACACACCCTCACACCCAGCCCAGGCCCCAGCAAGCCCTGCTGCCCCTTAGCCACCCTCTCAGCCCACCCTCTCCCCATTTAGGTTGCTAGTTCCAGAGCCAGAATGGCCTCTGCAGTTCCTTAATCCAGCACTTCCTAAAACTGAGTGGGTTGCCAGTTGGCCAGCCCCTCAGGGTGGGCTGGTGGGTCTAGGGGTGGCTCAAGTCCCCTGGCTGATAACTTCAGGCCTTGAGTAGCCATGTCAGGCAGTTGTAAACACTTGGTAACTGTTTACCATTCTATGCCACAAAGATATTATCACCATCTCTGTGTGTCAGGGCTGGCATGCACCCATAACTTGTGTTAAGTGTGACATCCTGAGCTCGAGGTATCCACACATATAAGGTGGAGATCATCAGGCCACATGGCCGTTTATGACTCAGTCGTTCATTGAACAAGCATCCAATCCAGCCCCTTGTCTGCTGGGCACTGTGCTTGCAGCTGTTCAGGGTGCAGGGGGAGACCCCAGGCCCCTTTCTTAGAGAATTTACAGTCTCATGGAAAGAGATAAGCCCACATGGCTGAATACCTTCCTGTGCTCACACTAACTAAAACCAGCAGAAACAGCCGCCCTTGCTTTTCCTCTCCAGGCATATATTTTTCAATCCAAAGGGTAGATGGTGTTCCTGCCCACTTTCTACTTACAGCTTCTACTTACAACTGGATAACCAAAGACTCCCCCAACTCAGTGCTGACTGGCTGAATAGGGACTTGGGAGCTGGGAATTCTCTGCTTTCTTTCCTGAGGTTCCACCCAGGTGACATCATGTTAACAGTAGATGTTATGGGTCACACAATTTTAAGGATATCAGAGGGTGTGCCAAGGAAAGGTAAGCCTCTCCCCCTCCCTCCCTCAGCCACCCAGTTTGCCTCTCTGTGGGCAATCGCTGCTCCTGGTTTCTGCCTTACCCTCCCCAAGATAGTCTATTTGGGCTAATTTTTAAAGGGATTTTTATTTGATTTTGAAAAATCCCAAACCTACAAAAAAAATGGAAAGAATGGTACAATGAGTACCCATATATAAAGGCTGGCTTTCAAAAGTGCTATATTTATTCAACACGCCTACCCTTGGAAAGAATTCAAAACCCCTTCAAAGATCTGAATTAATTTACCTTTATCTTAAAATGTTACTTAGGAATACTTTGCCCTCATAGATACGTTGCTTGTTCATCCTCCTTCCCCACTCCAGCCCCAGCACCTTATCAGTGGGCCTTGTTCACAGTAGGCATTTAATGAAGTTGTGGATTCAATAGCAAAGACTGCACAATAGTTGGTAGGGTGGTGCCAGACTGCCCAGGTTGGAAACCTGGCTCTGCCACTAACTAGCTTTGTGGCCTCCAGCAGTGACTCTAGGTGCCTCACTTTGCCTGTCTATAAAAGGGGGGGGGGTAATAATACAACAGATTCCAGAATATTGGGACAATTGAATTAGCTGATGAACATAAAGCACTTAAAATCATGCCTGGCATATAGAATGTGCTTAATAGGTGCCGGGGAGACTTAAAAACATTTGGTGTCAACTTTGCTTTGGTGGTTGCATGTGACTCACTTGGCCCTGAGTTCATGGCTTCCGAGTTTTCATTGGTAACTGTGAGAAAGGCCTGAAGGAACCAGGAGTGTGGCTTCATAATCCTTCCCCGCCTGAGAGAACCGCTTGAGCTCAGCTCTGCTCGGAGCTGAGGCAAAGTGCCATCTAAGTGGTGGGGGAATCCTGGGGACAGTTTCCACACTCATGGAGAGAGTTATTAAAAAGACATTTGGAGGGAAGGTCTTTTTTTTCTTCCCATTTTCTAGCTTGGCTAGTTGCTGCCCTGCTGATAGAACCATCTTCGAAAAAAGAACTAGCATTTACTTTTAGAGACAGAACCAGAAAGAACATGTCCTTCTCTCTCAAAGGTTTCCAGGCTCACAAACGCCTGTTTAGGGACCGAATTGAGGGTCACATGGGCAAGTGGGTGCAATCCTAGGAGTCTCCTGGTCTGATAAGCCAGAGAGGGTCTTGTGGATCCTCCAAAGTTGTCTAGGATGCTATTCGAATAGCAATGGTTGAATGGTGGATGCCGTAGGAGCCAGAGGCAAGAGAGGACACAGGAAAGGTAAAAAAAAAATTGTTTAAATGTACACTGCTCTGTGCTATAAAGTACTGTGCCTAATGTCAGGCTTTGACGGCTACAATATCTGACCTTGACATTGTGGTGTTTCTGCCATATAATTTAATTGACATGTGATGCAGTCAGAAAGTCAAATGTTCTGACAGCTTTTGAAAGCCACGTAAGCCCCTTTGAAGTTCCCTTCAGTGAACTGACACATGGAGAAATCTCCAAAGGTTGAGAATAGCCCCAGATACAGGGTACAGAAATGTAGCTGTGTTGTGGTTTCACTGGATAGCACTGGCCAGCCCACCTGCTGAGCTGTCACAGTTCCGGAGGCCTGCTGTGGTTTGTGAGGGCCCTAACCACCATGAATGGCTCCTTGAGGAAGAATAACTCATTCCTCATCAGGGAAAACATGTGGAGGTCTCCTGTTTGGAGATTTTTCTCCATAAAATATTTTCTTCTTCCCCAACTTTGCCTACCTCCAAGTTTTTGAGTTACAACACAGGAACATAAACTGGATAAGAGATGTTTCAACTAAGACAAAAAGGACCATGTACATCAGTATTTAACACCCACTATGTGCACCTACCAAGGCTTTGGACATTCCTTTAGAGCAAGAAACAAAACAGTCTCTTGGCCATCATAAGACTTCATTTTACTGGAGAGAGAAAGAGAATAAATATGTGAATAAAAAATATATATACACACACATACTATGTCAGGTTATGATACATGGCATAAAGAGTTAAGGGTAAGAGAATAGAGAGAGATGGAATATTCTTCTAGATGGTAGATTGTGCATTGTAAGCCTTGGGTTGATGGAATAAAGTGATAGGTGGTGTATCAGTCAGTACTTACCACAGTAACACTATATAACAAACCACCCCAAAACTGAGTAGCTTATATCAATAAGCATTTATTTCTCACATATGTGTCTGCAGGTCACCTGTGGTTAGCTGATCTAATCTGTGCTCAGCTGGGCTTGACTCCAAGTGTGGGTTGGGTTCAGTCTGCTCCACGTGTTCCTCCATCCTCAATGGAGTAGTGGGCTACCTGAGACATGTTGTTCTCATGGCAATGGAAAAAGTACAAGAGGATAGAGTGGGAACACCATGACTCTTAAGTCCTAGGCTTAGAATTCTCATACAGTTACTTCTGCTTACATTCCATTAGCCAAAGGATATTCTGTGACCTGACATCAATGAGATGGGGAGGTGCACTCCACCTCTAGCAGGATGAATTGCAAAGTCATATGGCAAAGGGCATAGATAGAGGGCAAAGTGAAGAATTGGGAACAGTAATGCAATCTGAAACAGATGGTTCAAATCAAAACTATGTATCTCTAGCTATGACATTTATATATACAAATACATATATCAAATGATATAAATGCCTTTGCTGGAATCTTCTGTTTTAAATTAAATTTAAATAAATCCATGCAATAATTACACATTAGCGTCCCTCAGGTGGTTTATTATGGGACCAGAGGCTTCTGGGTCATGGCCACCAACCTCAGGAAACCTGGGAAGATGGACCACAGGCCATCCCAATGCTGAGAGAGAAGAAGACTTTGATGGATACATTTCTCCTTGCTTGGGCTTCCCATGCAGGGATGGTGCCAGTGGGAAAGACCACAGGGGACTCCAGACTCAGCAAGTGTCCTTGCTGGCCTCTGAGCAGGTCTTAGAGTGACACAAATCTGAAGTAGGACCCAGGAGGTGTCATCACTTTACCTCACTACACCAACTAGACCTATAGCTAGTCTCACTGGTTGTCTAGGGTATATCATTTTGTGTTGTATAAGTGCATATTGAAGATTCCAGCTCTTTCTTGCAGCCCCTTTCCCTGTAGTCCTACCCTGCCTTCCTCATGTCATCCTTGAATAATGTGGACAAGATCCATAAGTATCTCTTCAGAAAGTGATGATGTTTGAAATTGGGCCTCCCTTCCATGAATTCCTCCAGGGCTGTGCAGTCAGCCAAGTACTGGAACCTGGCCCTTCCCTTTAGGAAGGAAACCTCACCGTTCAATTGATTCTGATGGCTAATGGAATCTAATCGCTTTGCCCAGAGTGATTCCATCAAAGGAGTCCACTGTATACAAATTCAAGGTGACAGTATCAAGATTTACATTTTGAAAGCAGAGAGAATGGAGTGTGGGGGCAAATGTTTAATGGTGGGGTTCCATGGGGATTCAGACCATCTCTTATATGGGGGAATTCTGGCTCCTGTCTCCAAAGGTATTCAAATTCAAGGTGATCCATCTTCTATAACTAGTCCTAACCTAGAACTGGAAGTGGGACCAGCTGGATGTAATCGCCTCTTAAACCAGCTGCCATCATGGAGTGCGTTGGGCATTCCTGAAACTACAACTTGGCCTCTGATTTCACTGGCAACTTGGCTTGATTTCACTGGGTCCATCTTGAACTTTTCCATGTCTGAACCTCCGTCAGCTCTTTTTGTCACTCTCAATGTAAATCTCTTCACAATTGTCTCCCAGAGGCCCTTCTGTGCTTTCAGCTTTCGCTCCTCCTTAGGTGATGGTGATGATGATGATGATGATGATGATGATGATTTACTTTTTATTGAGTCAAAATAGCTGTTCAGAACAGTGCACATATCATAAGTGTAGGGCTTGATGGACACACCCATATAACCAGTACCCAGATCAGGAAACAAAACATCACCAGCTTGCTGGCAATTAACTCATGCTCCCTTCCTGGTACTATGACTGCTGTCCTAACTGCTGTCCTAACTGCTGTTCTAACTTTTAATAGAATTGATTAGCATTGCTTGATTTGGTGTTTTATAGAAATGGAATCTACAATATGAACTGTTTATGTATTTGGCTTCTTTTGTTCCACATTGTACTTATAAGATTCATCCATATTGTGTGCTGTCTGGCTCATTCATTCTCTGCTGTGTAGTAATCAACTATGTAAATATAGCACACTTTATTCCTCTACTCTTCTACTATTGATGGACATTTGGGCACTTTTGCTGTGGGATGATTACTAATCTTGCTGCTATGAACACTTGTGTACATGACTTCTGCTGAAGAAATGGACACATTCCTTCTGGATGTATGTATACCCATGAATTGAATTGCCGGGCCTAGATTGGGCCTATGTTCAACTTTCATAGGTAGTGTCAAAGTTTTCCAAAGTGGTCGTGCTAATCTATATTCCCACAGCCGAGCATGAGAGTGCTCCTCGTCAGCACTTGGAATTTTCTTTTCTCACTTTTGGGCATTCTGGTGGATCTTACTAGATGTCAAGCCCTTAAAGGGGAGAAACAAAATATTCTCCTTCCTTGAAAATTCTCCCAAGTGTCTCCTATAAAATCATCATGGGAAAAATGCTAGGTGATGCCCTGGGAAATTAAAGCCTGTGGTTTTCTTTTCATTTTCAAGAAAAGGTGAAATTTTCTCCTTGACCTTTAATGATAGCAGCTTTTGGAAACTGAGAAAATAAGAATTTATATCAAGCTTCAAGCCCCCCCTTCCCGTCCCCTCTTCTGGTCCTCCTCTGGTTTCCCAGCAGCCCAGAGCTTCCTGCTGCCCACTCACGACCTCTTGCTGGCTCTGCCCTCCAAGCCAGCATAAGTTCCTAGGCCCCTACCTGGAGTGACCTTCCTGCTCACCATGACACCCAGCTCCAGGCACACTTGTTTTCTCTGTACTTATTGTCACAGCCACAAAACTTATCATTTGGTTCCTCTGAAATGAGTGATATCGTATCTCCTCGGTTCAGTTGTAAGTTCTTAGAGGGCAGGGACTACAGGGCCTCTCAAGGTGTTAACACATCTAGCCCACAGTGCTGCCCACGATGTACTTACTGAGTGGATATACTACCATTAGATTCCATCTCTTAGTTGTGTGGGGCTGGAAAAGATTTCTCAGATGTTAGGGTCAAGAAAGTCTAAATTTAATCAGGTGAGCACATATCATGAGTGACTTCCTAACACTGGGTATATTTGGAAGAAAAGCTTGCTGGTCCCTTTTAATTGTCTATAATAACCTGGCTGAGCAGCAGGGTCCTCTGGCTGGTTTGCTCACTGTCTCAGCGTCACTTGGGGTGTAGACTGCCCTGGCCCCACGCCCGAAAAGTCTGACTCAGTAGGCCTGGGGTAGGGCCTGGCAATCTCTATCTTTAACACCACAGCTGACTCTGACGCACAGCCAGCTTTGGAAACTAGTTGAGTCTGAAAAGAATGTTCTCTTCTAGGAAGTGAGAAAATGCCAGGGGGCACCATGAGGCGGGACTGTCATATAATGTTTTGGATTTAGAGAGATGAGGTTTAAGTCTCAGCTCTTTCACTTACCAGGTGTGTGATCATGCGCAAGTTACTCAACTCCTCTGAGCCTCAGTTTCTTCTTCTGTGAAGTGAAAACATCATGGTACAACAAATGACCCCAGACTTATTGATTATTTACCAGCAAATTACTTCACCACTTTTTAAAAATTGCTTTATTTTATTCACAATTCTGTGGCTTAGGATTTCTGATCGGTGGTTGTCTCCTGGAGTTGCACTTAAATATCAATGGGGTCTGCAGCCCTCTGAAGGATGTTTAAGATGGCACATTCACGTGGCAGTCAGTTGATGCTGGCTGTTGTCTGGGAGCTTGGCTGCCAACTGGGACATTTACCTGTGACTCCCCAGCATGGCAGTTGACTTCTTTCTTTCTGAATTCTTCCAGAGTGGGTGCCCAAGAGAGCCAGGAGGAAGCTGCATGACCTCTTTGTGACTTAGCCTTAGAAAGCTCATAGGATCACTTATTTTGCTTTCAAAGCAGTCACAAGACCACCCAGATTTCTAGGAGTATTGACCCCACCTCTTGGCGGGAAGAGTGTCAAATAACCTGCAGACATGTTTAAAGCCACCACAGTCTCTCATGGGGGTTGTTGAGGATTAAGTGAGATGATCTCTGAAGTGCTGGACAAATGTGAATTACCCTGGGGTGAAGGGACAGTCTTTCTCAGTTTCTAGTAATTTCTAGTCCCTTTAGATAGTTTGTACAGGGCAGCAGTGGGGCACCTTCTCATTCCCAGATGGTGGTTGTTGGCTACGAAAGGTATCCCATGATTTTCTACTACCCGTGTCAACCGTGCCATGTGCCTGGTTTCAACTAGAAGCTCTTTGGGCTCTGAACCAGGCTGAGAACACAATGTCATCAGGACAAGACACTCTGGTGTGGGACCCTTGGGAGGCCCACCTGTGTTAAGATGATGAACTGAGTGGCATCTGGAGAGAAGGCAGTCAGAGAGTGGCTTTTGTGGGTTGTTCCACCTCAGGTTCAAGAGTGGGTGCCTATTATGACTTTTTTTTTTACCCCAGGTCTGGAGAGAGTCGGGGAGCTGAGGAAAAGTCAAAGGGAGACCACTTGGGCCAGCTTCCAAAGGAAGGTGGGGATTGGGTTGCTTCTGGATATGCAGCATTAAAAGGAAGGCTGGGCTACAGTTGGTGCCAGAGTGGGTAGAATTTGCCCAGTAGGCTACCCTGAGAAGGCAGGATGGCACAGGGAGGAGCCATTATGTGTCTGCTACAATTTGCTGTCATTTGGGAAGGGGGTAGTGGAGAGTTATTTGTGAGGGAAGGGTCCATTTACCCCTCTTGCTCACTCTTTCTTATTCTGGAAACAGGTAAGTAGGGCCTGTGTTTGGCAGTCTGAGGAAGCTTCTCTCTTTGGTCCTCCTGCTTTCCCCCTTCTGGGGCTCCTTCACCTCCCCTAGCACCACCACTACTAGCCTCACATGGGGCAACAGTGTTGTTTAAAGTAAGATGGGATTAGGCTCAGGGCTGCACAGCAGTCCACCAGTTTAGCTGCCAGAACTCACATTATTAGGTTCCTTCTATGTGCCTGACACTGTGCTGAGGGTGAGAAATGATCTGCAGGCCGCTGTGGTTCTGGTAGAAGAGCACATACCACATACCTAGTGAGTGACAGATATGCAGTGTGTAAGCACCTTAGGAATGAATCCATGGCAGGACAGGTCTCGGAGGACTATGGAGGCCAAGGGAGGACTCCTGCATGGAGTAATAACTAAGATGGTCATCCTGGAGGTTTCCCATCCTCTCACAGCTCTGTGCCTCAGTTTCTCCATCTGAAAAATGGGGGTAATGTGGTGACCACTTTGAAGTGCCTCCATGAGGATGAAATGAGGTGATGCTGGATAAGTACTTAGCTGGAGCCTGGCACCAGCAGCCCTTAATCAGGTCGGTATTCACGTGTCAGGGATTTGCATAAGCAGGAGAGACAGCCTAGGGGCTCCTTGTGCCTTGCCTTGGAGGGCTGGGTGAGGGAGAATGCCTGAGGAGGGAGGGGTTGTTGTGGATGAACAGCCTGCTATGCTCCAGGGGTGGGTTCTATAGGACTAGCTGTTTATGCCCTCAGGTCTGGACAGTGTTACAGTTTCCACTCCCACCACTACCTTAAACACTCCAGGCCTCCCAGCCCCTCCTTCCCTCCGGACTGGTTTCATCTTCTCCCAGAGGCATTTCCAGGCAGCTCCACCCATGGTTCTGCCTTCTCACATACCTGGCCTGGCCACAACCCCACCAATGAGGCCTAGCTCTACTTTTATATGACCAGATCCTTGCATTTCTCCTCATTTGGGCAAAAACCTCCATTCTCCTTATTGTGACCCCACCCCTCTTGCCAAACCCTGAGGGAGAGGAAAGACCATCAGTTTAGGAGTCCAGGCCCACAAGCTTTGTGACCTGCTTACCCCCTCTGAGTCTGTTTCTTCATCTACAAAGGAGGGTAATAATCGTGACTAGTGACTTGTTTTGAACCATACTTCCATGAGGATTAAATAGGGGAATGCATTAAATATATGCCTTGTACTTAGTAGATGCTTTCTAAATGGTGACTATTTCCATAGTGATTCTACGCAGTGTATCCAGAAGGTGTTTGGGGATCAACATCTGGGGATTTGACTGGTATAGGTGGCCGCTTGCTCTTAGAGGGTGGATAAAGAAGTGGAGGTCCTTTCACTTAATGATTCAGGGAGAGTGCTTCCTGACCCCCTTTCCCTCCTGAGGGGTTCCCCGTGCTGTACGCTACAATTGGAAAGAGCCAGATCAGACACAGTGAGGGGGCATTTGAGATGTAGCGGGGAAGCCCTGAGGGTAGAAATAGTTCTACATAAAGGGTTCCCCTATTTTAATGGAGGACTTTGCCCAATATTCGGAAAACATACTTTCTTCTAAAACTTTCGGATGGAAACATTTCTACAGGATGTTTCACGAGGTGTATCAGTTTTTTTTTTGTTGCTGTGTAACAAAACCATTCTAAAAGTGGCTTGAACAACAATAATTTCTTCTTCCTCTTTGGCGGTTGGCTAGGCTCACTCCTGCAGCTGCAGACAGCTAGAGGACACCTCATGGAAGACCCAAGGTGGTCTCATGCACAGTCTGGCAGTTGGTGCCAGCTCTTGGCTGAGGTGAACTGTGGCTCTTCTCCCTGTCACCTTACATCCTCTAGTACATGAGACTGGCTTCCTTACCCAGCAGTTTCAGCACTGCCTGAGAGGGTGAAGCAGAGAACTAGCTACAAGGCTTCTTAAGGCTTTGCCTCAGAAGTTCCGCAGTGTCACTTCTGCAACATTCTGTTGGTCAGAATAAATCACCAGGGCAACCCAGAACCTAGGGGAAAGGACACAGATTCCACCCTGTATTAATTTGCCTTGACTGCCTAACAAAGTATCAGTGCTACAGACTGAGTGGTTGAACAATGGAAATGTACTGCTTCACAGTTCTATGGGCTGGAAATCTGAGATCAAGGTGTCACCTGGGTTGGTTTCTTCTGAAGCCTCTCCTTAGTTTATAGATGTCCGCCTTCTCCCTGTGTTCTCACAGGCTCTTCCCTCTGTGTCTCTATGTCCATGTTTCCTCCTTTAGTCATAGTGGATTAGGCTCCACTCTAATTTCCCTAGTTTAATTACCTCTTTAAAGACCCTGTCTCCAGGTATAGTCACATTCTGAGGTAAGACCTAGGGGTTAGGACTTCACCATATGAATGTGGAGGGGACACAGTTCAGCCTACAGCACACCCCCTTGGTATGAGGAGCTGCAAGGAAGTTGTGGCCAAGTTTAATCTACTACAAAAGATTATATAGTGCCCTGCCATAGTATGTGCTAAAACATGCCAGCTGCTAGTATTACTATTTCTGCTATTTTATTACCAGTTTATTGTGGGGTTGGGGAGAAAAAAAACTCTGATTGTAGGCCATATACCCTCTGGACTCACTCTCTCCAGCAAACACCCATCTTCCCTAGAGTGGCTGCCCTTAACACATCCCTTCCAGGTACACAGCAGGCTGCAGGAACCTCACCTGCCTTCACTACCTATCTTCCCACTCGCTCAGCTGGCCTTGAGTGGACTCTGGGGAAGCTTCCCAGAACAGAACAAGTCAGGCTGGCCCCACCTGCCTTTGCCACCCACACGCTTCCACCTCCCATGCAACCCCCTCCATCTTCCGTCTGACCTGACACTGCCCCCAAGATGAGGGAGCATGTATACTTGTTCCCATAGCACCTGAGTTATACATAAGAGCTCTTTAATAAGTGTTTGTACAGTAGAATTGATTTTAGAGTCTTCGTGGTTCCCTTAAGTCTGTAACTCAACAATTCCCCTCTGAGGCCTCAAATCCCAAAGTCACAAAAAGCCCATTGGGGATTCAGCAGGTTTCTCCCAGCACAGTTTCTCTGGAGCTCATTCCCCTTCCAAGTCCATTCTGCAGCTGTCCTTCCTTACCACATGGCACCCTCGAAGACTTGGGGTTTTGACATTGAACATGATGTTTATGTCATGGATTGGTGGAAGGGTGGTGCTGTGAGAGGCATCATTTCTGCTCCCCATTAATCCTCTTACACACACACACACACACACATACACACCAGGGAGCTGCTCCTTGCCCCAGCCTGCATTTCCTCCCAGGTCATGACCCTGCACTTCCAGAGACAGAGAAGTGAAGGGAAGAAAGACACAGCTGTAAGTACAACCACCCACCCCAGGAGAAATGAGAAAGTGAGGAAGAAAATAAGAAGAAATGGTGTGGAGCTGGGAGAGGTCAAGTGCCATATTATTGGTAGCTCTGATGGGTGCACAATACAGTGCACGGACTCGGCAGGGGTGGCAACCCAACAGAACAGGCTGACAAAGCCAATACCCATTGCTAGAGCCAACACTCTACTGAGCAGTCCTACTAGGTCTACCTCTGAACACCATTATGAACTTATGCTAAATATGCAGAAACCTTTTCTGCAAAATGCACTTAACTGACTGCAGTATTCCTACTGATGCTACGCAGCCTTCCTTGCCCAGGATGCACTGGTGGAGGGTCTCCTCTCACAATCCCCATCCCCATCCTCCGCCATTGCATGCACAGCTAGCTGGCAAGGCACATATGACACCTCGAGAGTGGAAGAAGCAGTTCATCTAGAAGGAGTATTTACCCAAGGACTGATTTCAGAAAAGGATCCAAATGAGGGTTTCTGATCCCTACAATCCTTTTCTTTTTTAAATTGCTGTTTGACTCACAGTGGATGTCTTGAAAGCTCTATAAAGAAAGGTCAGCAAGTGTCCCAGACTCCCAGGCCTCAGAGTTGCCCCAAGGCCCAGGAAAGAGGTCAGACATGCTAACTGCCATGCTGTGGCCAAAAGCTCCTGCCGTGCTGAGCAGCTCTGCTAAGCCAGACCGTGTTTTCCAAACAGTCTGGCTGGCCAGTCAGGCCCAGGGCAGCAGTGGGCAGCAACAGGCTAAGTGTGACACTGGGCTGTGGGCCTTTTAAACAAACACACTCTGCTTCCCTCCGTACTCTTGAGTTGCCTGCTTGGAAAGAGAGAACATCTCTGCCCCAGCAGTGACGGATCTAAGCCCTGGTGACAGGGGAGTTGAAATTCTCAGGACCGGCAGCCAAAGGCTGCTAAGAATATCCAGCCACAGGCCTGACCACAAGCCAGTTAACGCCCCACAGGGCGGCTTCCGTGGTCCTTCTGGCATGGGGGGAAGGAGCTTAATGGGCAGCTAGTGCTCATGGAGTCCCTGCATTGGAATTGTGTGGACACAGAAGTAAAGAATCAGGTAAAGTAACATTAAACAAAAGCCAACAAGCCCAGCCAGCTCTCAAGGAATATATAATCTGAGGAGGGTGGTCCTTCCTGCCACAAGGTACTTACTGTACATTACAGATAAAAACAAGGACAGCCACAGAGAAGGGGCCAGAGGCATGCTACCTCACATGGGGCTGTGAGACTGTGTCAACGACAGAGCCCATGCTGGCTTCTCTCAGTCAGATTGGTTGGATCTTGTGGTCTAGCAGCTGGCATCCTGATGGGCAGCCAGGGATATGCAGTCCCTCCTCCAGACCTTAATTTCTACATCTGCAAAATGAAGGGTTTGGATCACTTTCATAAATGTTCTTGAGAGTCAGGTTTCAGATCCTCTGGGACTCTGGTGTATGTGCCCCCAGAAACATGGAACACAGGCATTAAAGTTGCCATTTTCATATTATTTCAAGGGGTGGCCCAGCCTCAAACAGACCACCCGAGGGTCTTAGGTGAAGGTTCTAAGGTTTTGCTTTGGGGAAGGAAGTGTTCATGGAGGTCTGGAGTGGGCTGGGGAGAGTTCACAGAGAAAGTGGTATTGAAGGAGGGGCAGAACTGAAATATATACTCCTCATCCAACACATACAATGACCATCAACTGTGAGCCAGCACAGTGGGTGCAACTGCAAAGAAAACACAAGGGATTTTGCGTCTTGTGTGACCATCATATCTGGACAGACAGCCCATTTGGCTCCAGCCATGCAGGCTGTTCTTCTCTTCCTCAAATATTCTGACTTGAGGACCTGTGCACTTGCTCCTCGGCTGCCTGGAGCACTCTTCCCTTCATACTCATACAACTGGTGGCTTCTTAGCTCTAAAGTCATTCCCTGAATGAGACCTCCCTGGCCATCCTGGCTGTCCCTCACAGCTGCTTGCAGCCATCCTGCTCTGTTTCATTTTCTTGGTATTGCATAGTATCATCTGAAATTGTCTTCTTTATTTGCTTTCTGTTTATGGTTCATTCCTGATAGGATACGGACCTTGTAGGTCCTGTTCTCTATGGTGCCCTGGCACCCAGGACAGTGCTTGGCACAGAGTAAACACCTGTCACGGATGTGATGAACCAAATGAACTAATTATAGACTTAATGATAGATTGCTGTGAATGGGTGAGGCCTGTGGTATAGGGAGAGGGCAGGTAGTTTGAAAGAGTGCAGCTAGGGTACTAACCTGTTTTGGAAAAGGTGTCTTGGAGGAAGTACTGTTTGAATAGAGCTCTGAATGAGTAGGCAAAGGCAGGGGGAAGAGATGAAGCTAGGCCAGCTCCTGACAAAGCCCCGATGTGGGAAGGGGCTGGAAACAGAATCCAAGAGCAAAGGGGCAAAGGGCCCGGCTTATTGAGCTTGCTGAGGGTTTTCCTGTCCGGTCCCTCAATAATGACAGCTGCGGGTGCACCATGGCCCTGGCTATAGGGACTGCCCTCTTTACCTCTCTGATTCCTCCTCCTCCTCTTTTACACCCAGGAATCCTGGTTGGTCCTCACTCACAGCAGGCACTCTCTTGCCACTGAGCCTTGGCACTGGCTATGCCTCTGCCTGCAGTTCTCCCAGAAATCTGTTTGGCTCACTCCTTCACCTCTGTAGAGTCTTTGCTCACGTCTCACTTTCCCCTTATTATTCCTGAATCCTGCAACCTTCTCCCCACCCGCTGCTTCCTGACACCCCTTACCTGTTTCCATTTTTCTCTCCATGGCTCATATCACTGTTTACCATCCAAGGTAATTTTATGCCCTGTTACTTTATTGCTTATCATCCGTCTCTCTCCTGGGGAATATAAGCATCTCAGGGGCAGGCACCTATCTGTTCCCCAGGGTGTGCCCAAGTACTTGGAAGAGCCTGTGGCACCGAGAAGTAGTGGATCTTCGCAAGAGTGCATGCTGCCGTTGGCTGCCATGCCAGAAATGGACTGCAGAAGGGCAGGTGAGGGTGAGGGGACCAGTTAGGAGGTCATGGTCATGGCTTAGGTGAGAGGTTGTGCTAGGCAGGTGCTGGAGACAGAAGGAATGAGTGACTACCAGAGGTGCATTGAGAAAAGAAAACAGAATTTTGGGATGGGTCGTTGGAGGGGTGGGGCAAATTCCTGGACAGCATTTTATGCATAACTGCATATGATGAACAGGTGGTTGGAGATGACCAGAGAGAAGAAGCAAAGGGAAGAAAGGGGAAGGGAGTGGCTAGAGGGGACCATACATATGCAACAGTGAGGAAAGACTCTACCTGTTTAGGGGATAGTGAAAAGTCCAGTTTGACTGGACGGAAGGAAGTTCCTGCAGAGGAGAGAAGGTAAGAGGAAAGACAGCCTGGGGGACCTGACTATCCGCTACTGTGCCTACCTTCCACCCTCACTGTGGAGTCCTGGGCCCTGGGCAGGGCTGCTGTGAAGCGAAGCTTGCCCACTGTGAAGCCTCAGCCAGAACACCTCTGCCTGGGGCATCACTCTCAACACCTCGCCTCAATTAAGGGGCAGAACATTTGCTTCTGTTCAATTGATTGTAACCTGTGCTTTCTTGCTCTCTCTAGAACAACCTCACTGGCGTGCCCTCACAACCCCCCTCTATCCAGAACATCCCCACTCTCCTGTAGCCAGGTTTCCTGCCCAGAGCTTACATACAGTGATAAACCTTATTCTCTCCCAGTGTGTTTATGTATGTTTTTATTTATTGTATTTTTTATTTTGTTAGCATTTTATTGAAGTGCAGCAAACAGACAGAAGTGTGTAAATCCTAAATGTACAGCCTGATGGATTTGTACAAGCTGAGCCAACCGGTGCAGCCAGCATCCAGATCCAGATGCAGAGTATTCCCAGCCCCGCGGATGTCCCTGGTATACCTCCTCCCAAGGGGTTTGCCCCTCCCTGTTATCCCCCTTCCACACCCTAGCCCATATACTGACTTCTGACACCTCACATTGGCTTTGCCCACTTTAAAATTTGTAAATGGAATCTTCTTGTGCTTCTTTTTCATTTACAAGATCACCGGTTTATTATAAAAATATATAACTCAGGAACAGCCAGATGGAAGAGATGCTTAGGGCAAGGTGTGGGGAAGGATTTGGAGAACTTCCATGCCTTCGTCAGGCCTATCATTCTCCCCAAATCTCCATGTGTTCACCAACCTGGAAGCTCTTCTTCTGCATGCTTTTTGAAGGCCTTTCTTTGTGTCATTTCATTTGTGGGATGTGCCCATGTTGCTACATGTGCTTGCATTTTAAAAACTGTCTTTCCATCAGCCTCCTACTTGAGACAAGTGATGAGGGCTGAGCCTCCAGAGCCCCTATGGCCAGTGGAATCCTTCAAGAAAAACTTTGAGAAGCTCTAGTAGAAGGCAGATGGAGTCTTTGGGTGGGGGAAGGACAACATGGGTGTTTGAAGCAAATGATATACTAACCATTGTGTTGGGTGCTACAAAGGATACAAAAATAGAAGATGTGGTTAGATGAGGAGAAAGGGGAATGAGACTGGATCAAGGGAGTTGGGCCAGGTTATAAGAGGGTCTCCAACTGTAAGAGGAAAGAAAGTAGCTCATACCTGAAAGAGGGAGAGAAAGAAGATCTGGAGGGGCATGACTCTCTGCCTCCCAAAAGGATATCCTCCAGGATACCCTGCTGTGCTCTCCTGGAAGATTGAAAGGGGGATTCTTGCCTTGGGGGAAGAGGCAATTCAGGTTTCATTATTCCAGGGTTTGGGAAGATTTTTCTGTGTGTGTATGTTGGAGGGGGGCATTGTGGGACAGAGCATGTCATTCCGGGGAACCCATTTCTCTAACAAATCTAGAAATTCTTGGAGGGCTTCATGCCAGATGGCCACTGCTGGTTTCCACCTATGTGATGGTGGCAGTGAGAGGGTGGGCGAGGGCAGGGTGGGGCTTAGAGATGGGCAGAGACCTTTGAGAATTTCAGAATCCAAAGTCCAGAGAGGGTACGTGACTTGCTCAAGGTCATACACCAAAGGAGACAGCATTAGAAACCAGATCACTTGCCCCCTCCACAGTTTTTTCCATGATTGTGTACCATCCCCTCACTTTACAAAGAGCCTAGTGTTGCCACCAAAAGAGCTGAATTACCTCATTTTTTAAAAGTGTTATAAATTCAGTTCTATTATGTGGACTGGGGCAAAGATGTGAGCAGGCATGATGTTATTCTTCATGCCCCACTTCCATTTCTTTGCTGGGTTTTGGGTGTTATTGGAAGTAGCCTTAAATCATTATTGGAACAAAGTAGGGAGAAAAATAATAATGCATAATTACAAACAAGGAATAGACTGTGTGATCCTATAAATTGCCTTCCCTGCAATCCCCATTTTTGGTATTTTCAGAATAATTAAAAGATTAAGTTTCCATTGATGGAAGTGGTGGGTTAGCACAGAGCCCTAAACAGTCATTTCAACTCCTGCAGAAATGGCCCGGAGCCACCTGCCGCCTATGGCGCTTTCTGAGTAACACCAAGGGCTGAGCTCCAGTCTCTGAGTATTTACTCTCTTCTGAGGAGAAACTCTGGCAGCAGCTGTAAAATAAACCCCAGAGCAAGGAAGAAGCTGAAGAGAGGAAATACTCAGCTGCGTATTAATCATAGTCGTCAGACCTAGAGCAGAGGACAGAGGCTGGTTCGAGGAAAGACAGACCTAAATTATCTTGGAGATTGATCTTCCCTCCTCTGCACTCCCTGTGCCAGCAAGCAGGTCAGAAAGGTCCCGGTGCAGCCAGTAGCATTGAACGGGCGAGGGTGTCCACCGACTGATCAGAGTGCTTTCTCAAAGAGAGCAGGGCAGGGATGTCCACTCTGGGTTGTGGGAATCATACCAGAGCTTCCACTCATCTGGAATGGGCTACATCTTGGAAAGCTATCAAACAGAAGAGGCATCTCAGAGGGACCTGTGGGACAAATTCACTGCCATCATGTCCTCAGGTGACACCGCTTGCATGCCAAGATGCAGCAAAGACCATTTCCTTCAGATCCGAGTAAAGCACCCAATTATGATGAGCCTGTGGAATTGGCAGTCATAAAGCTGACCACAGGTGTCTGGAAAGTGTGAGAGACTGTGTGAATAAAAGTTTGGGCTCTAGGAATGGAGCAATGAGTGTCCAGACAAGAAGGCAAGTTAATTATCCTCCTCATCTGTGAAATGGTGATAATAAGAGTGCCTTTATTATAAGGTCATTTTCTATATGAAATGAGATCATTAATGCATACAAAATGTATAGAACTGTGCCTGGCAGAATAGTAAGCTCTTATTAATCCTAGCTCTTGTTCTTCTAAGAACTGAAAAAAAAGCTAGTGATCCTTCTCTTCCCACATGTCAAGATCTGTCCAGATTCAGAAGGGCTGTGTGGTGGGTTCCTCCCATGTCATCTGTTCCCTGCTCTAGCTCTCCCCATGGTAAGAGCAGAGTAATCATTATCAAAGCTTAAAGCAGAGAAAAATTTGTCCAGAAATATGAAAGGGCTGCTGGTTTACAATCTCACCAAAGGCTGAGCCATATAGTTTAGTATTGAACTTTACAAACAGAGCTAGAGAATCTACTTGTTTTGGGGGAGGAAGTCCTTCCCTTGAACTTGGCCCCATAGTTTTTCAAAGCTTATCATTCAGATGATAAATTCTTAGGTTCCCATGGTGAACACAACAAATCAGCTGAGACCTGCTGATCCCAGAAAGAAACAAACTCCTTTTGCAATATTTACTGCAGTTGGTAAGTTGCCAGGATGACCCCAGAGAAACGAGATTGGAGAAGCTCTGATCCCAGAAATAGTTTCAAGTTTGGGGGAAACAGTGTATGCCTGTGGGAAACAAACAATATACTGGACTAGAAAGAGCTCAAGTTTGGAGTCAGAATCTCTGTAGCCCAACTCAGCTAGATTACATATGTATTTTGGGAAGGCAATTGTAAGAGCTTAAATTTCCTCAGATAGAAATTGTGAATTGTAATACCTCATCAATAGGGTGATTTGGGGGCTTATGTGAGGTAACTTGGAAATGGACCTCATAAAGTAACTGAAAAGAGTGAAGACCTTCAATAAACAGTAGCTATTCGTATCACTGGGAATTATTCATTGTTTAAAATGACTTGCTGTGCTATCCAATGCTTTGTAGTGACATAGTTACTGTTAGAAGGCAAATGTCATGAAATTGAGAGAACTCCAACTGCCCAGGGTCAGCTGTGACCAGCACCCACTTTTCTGGTTTCTAAGGGTCTTGAGAAGAAAGACAACCTTAATCTTTTGCTACCAAGTGAAAACCTAATGGTTGGCGATAGGCAGAGTACTCTAAGGAGATTCTGGTTTTGGCTCTCTGTCTTGCTCTTGGCTGGGATGTCCCTCTCTCATCTCCTGGGAATAATATTCTGTGGCACTTAGCAAGAATAGGATTTCCAAGGCCTCTCCTCAACCCAGGAACCTTGGCTTCTCTGACAAAGCCCTGTATACGTGCATCCCAAGCTCCCATGGGTCCCTCGGACCTCCCTGGGTAATAACGCCACCTCTGGCTTCATGCTTCATGTTCCTAATTTATTCTGTCTCAGTCCTTACCAGAACTGCAGAGCCATTCCTCACAAGCCCAGGCACTCCTCTTTCACTTTGTCACACACATACAATTGTCTTCTTCTCTTGAACTTGTTTTTTTCTCTGGCCATGGTACAGAATATTGATTCAGTTAGCAAAAATGTATTAAGTATTCAGTCATTCGTTTACTGTGTTTTTAAGAGATTTTATTTATTTACTTTTAGAGAGAGGGGAAGAGAGGGAGAGAAACATTTATGTGTGAGAGAAACATCAATCCGTCCCCAACTGGGGACTAAACCTAAAACCGAGGCATGTACCCTGATGGGGAATCAAACCAGCGACCTTTTGGTCTGCAGGGTGACACCCAACCCACTGAGCTACACCAGTCAGGGCCATTCATTGCTTGTCAGGTATTTTTTAACATCTATTATGTGTCAAGCACCGTGCTAGGCACCATGAGATACAGCCGTGAACATTATGTTTGTACGAGTTCATTGCTAGACATTGATATAAATTTAGTTCACAGTGATGAAGCGCCCTGTCCTTACAGAGGTTACAGCCCTGTTGTGGAGGTGACATCAAAGAAAGGGACACTCAGAGCCTACTAAGGAGTGGACAGCAGGCCTGTGTACTGGCCCTCAGAAGGTGAGATAGTGGCAAGCCACTATGTGGCAGGGATGGTAAACCTTGTTAAGGAGTTTGCATTTTGTTCAAAGTACAGTGGGGACAAGTAGAGTTCATGAACATGTGACATTTTCAACAAAACCCCTCTAGCTGCCCTGTGGAGGATTTTGGATGGGGGTGAGTGAGGCTGCACAGATACCAGCTGGAATTATAATCCTGTATGCTAATCAAGTCAAGAGAAGATGGTGGTCCAGCCTCAGGGGGGATGTGGGAGCATGGGAAAGAGTAGGTTTATTGCATTTGGAAGTAGAATCAGTTAGCCTTGCCAGTGGACTGGAGGAAGGTGAGGTACCAGATGGAGACAGTTCAAGAATGAGCCCCCACCTCGCCCCCATTCTGCTGCGAGCATTTGAGTGGCTGAAACATTTTCTCTGATAGGGAAGGGAGTTGTGTGATGAAGGCAGGTTCCAAGGGAAGAGTTCAGCTCTTTTTAAGGGATAGTTTGTCCTGCTTCCCACTGTTTCTTCAGCAACCACTGCAGGGCCTGGCATTTAGTGAATACTCCAAATATTTATAGACTAATTCATTTTTTTAAAGAATTCAATTTAGGAATCCTCTGAAGCAGTGAGGCAGCGTGGCTAAGAACATGGACTCTGGAGCTAGGATAGCCTGGGTTTGAATCCTAGCTCCACCATTTTCTGAGTGAGTGACCTTGGAATATCCCGAACCTCTCTGTCTCAGTTCCCTCACCTGTAAAATGTGGATAATAATTCTATGTACTTTGTAGTTTATCATAAGGATTGATAGTTAATTTATATAAAGTGCTTAGAATGGGACTGCCAGCACTATGCGAATTTTAGCTAATGTTATCATTAAGCTGGACATAGATTGCCCAGTTGAGATATCAGGTCTGCAGTTTGATAGGGGGGCCTAAACTGGAAAAAAAAATTGAGTCGTCAGCAAGTAGGTGGTATTTAAAGCCACGGGTCTGGATGAGATTGGGGGGGAAGGAAGGATCCAGGCACAAGGCAACTAGTAGACCATAGAGAAGAGCCCAGAAAAAGGCTCAGAGGTAGGATGAAAACCATGTGTGCGTGGCATCTGGAAGCCAAGAGCAGCCTAACGGGGAAGTGGTCAGGAGTGTTGGATGCTTCCTAGGCCAAAAGAAGGACTGAAAAAACACCCCCTCCCACACACACTCCTGACAACAAGAAGTAACTGGTGATCTTGAGCACTTTGTGCAGAATTGCCAGCGAGGATGGAGGTGTGGGTTGAAGAGTATGATAAATGATTTATCTATACAAACAAGGCCTATCTCTATGTGCTGATAGAAAATAGTCTTTAAGATGTTTCATAGGTGAGGCATAGAACAGCTTGTGCAGCATGTTTCCATTTCTGAAAATAATTCTGAGGATGTGCATATGTACAAAGAATGCGATGGTGGGGGTGCTCCCCAGCAGTGTTAAGGATGTTTAGTGCACATACAAATAAACATGTGTCTACATTCCCCACTACTTTGTTTTTACTCAAGCTGTAACGTACCTAAACTATAACATACTGTACATACTGGTTCACTCTTCACCTTATGTCCTTCCCTTAACAGTAGATCTTAGGGGCCATTCCACATTAGTACACAGAGCAGATCTTTATTTTTTTAAAATAGCTACGGACTATTCCTTTGTGTTCATGTACCATCAGTGTCATTACTGGATATTTAAGTTGCTTCTAATCTTACGCTGTTACAAAACTGCATTTATCCCAATATCTTAGAATAACTTCAAAACTAGCTGATCTTTACAGTGCACACCAGGTTAGGAAATGGAGATGCAACATGGATATAGACACCTCTTTTGAGAAGTATAGCTGTGCAAGGGAGCAGATAAATAGGGAGCCGAGGAAGGAGATGTTGGGTCAAGGAAGGACGTTTCAAAGATGAGATATGCTTCAAGGGAATGAATACACAGAGTAATTTAATAAAGAGTGCATGGGGTTGGGGGAGGGGACATCCAGGAAGAGCCTCAGTGTCTCATTGTAGCAAGTGCAGAAGAGAGACTTAAAATGATTTGAGGCCCTGTGCTGGGTGCTGTGGGAACCCAGGATGGATGGATGAACACAGGCCTTCAGGAAGGTTCCGCTCCAGCAGGGAAGCTATGTTTCACAAATCAGTGGCAATATTGTTAGAAAGTGGTTGATTGTGTTAGTGAGGTTCAAAGATCTACAAACTTCCCCCTGGGATGCCTGCTGGTGGAGTTTGCTCACATTTCCAGTGGTTCCCTGGGTTCCTGATTCGACATTAGCTGGGGTTGAGGAGAATGACATTTTCCCTGAAATTTGTAGATTTTCCCAAAGGGATTAAATGACATGCATGCCCTGGAAGACTGTTTTTTAAAAAAGGAAATAAATAAAAATTCTGAGAAGAATTTATATTCCTGATGGCTTTGCTGATGGTCTTGTAAATTGTATATTTAATCAAAGGCACTCGAACGTCTTTTTTTTTTTAACTATTGAAGAGCCATTTAAATGTCAACATAAGTGATTCCCTCCCAAATAGTGCTGTTTATACATTACTTCCCCTAATAGACCATAATGATTCATAAGGAGGCATCTCATGCCTCTGAATTGTAGGCCTATTGAAATATAAATTAAGATGATAAATAATTTGACCTTACCTGAGAGTACTAAGTATTTACATGTGTCAAATACGAAATTACCCTTAATATCAGGGTCCCTAAAAAGACGGCCTTTCTCCTCTGACTGAATTCTATAAATAAAAAGGTTTAGAAATTTCCTTTAGAGTGTGGAGGAAAGAGAGGGACATACACAAAAGAACAGATCCTGTGAACTGGCCATCCCCACCCTCTTCCCATTAGGTTGGGGGGAGCGCTGACCCCACTCCAGGGAAATGACAAGAGCTGCGGCAGCCCCCTGTCGCCCCGCGAATTCTCCCCCCTCCTCCCGCAAGGCGGCTGGAGTTTCTAAACATGGAGTTTCCACGGGAACTTTGCCAGGCCGAGCTCGCAGCCCTCCCGAGTCCCCGCAGCGGGATTCGCCAAGTCGGCGGCGCCGCTCGGCCTCCGATTCCCCCACCCCCCGGGGAGCCGCTGATCTAGCTGACTCCTGCAGCTCTGAAAAGCCACTCTGCCCAGCTCATCACCCGGGAGGGCAAGGAACCTCGTGTGTTCAGCGCTCCTGCCCGACCCTGCCCAGGCTCCAGAGGGTGGCAACTGGGCGTCCTTGGTGGGGCCGAACCACGCCTGCTTTCCAGGCCGTTTTGTTTGCTGCCACTGGCACTTGGGGCCCGGGACCCGGCGAACTCTCCACTGGCAGAGACAAGGGGGTCCCCGAGGCAGTGGAGGGACGCAGGCTGCGGTGGGGGCCAGGCTTGGCGTGTTGAGTGCTGGCGCTAGGTTTTTGTTTTGTTTTGAAGCCGGCGTGGGGGAGGGGCAGCACCTTGTCAATGAGAAATTTCCTGTTCACAAGACTCCGCTTGCAGAGTTTCTGTCCTGCCCTTGAACTGACAAGTGGATCTTGGCAGTGCGGGTCCCCGAGAGCCCATCCAGGCGCGTCAAGCGCGCGCGCGCGCGGATGGGGGCGGGGGCACCCGCACCGTGCCTCCCAGGCCCCGGGAACCCGGTGGAACAGGGCTGACGCTTGCCCTCCCAGTTCCCGGGCGCACCATTGAACACCGAGCCGAGCGGTGACTAATCTGCGGCTTTGGGCCTCTTGGCGCGGAGCCCGGGCTCGCCTCCCTCCCCTATTCCTTCCCCCTTCCCACCGCCGTTCTCTTGGCCCCACAGCACCAAGCTCAGTCTAAGAATCGCGCGGCCAGCGCCTCCACAGCCTTCCCAAGAGTGTGGGAAGCGGGTCGAGGCAGGCGGCTCCGAGCCGGCTCTCCGGCAGGCTTTCTTCGACCCAGGCCCGAGTGTTCGTGTGTGTTTCCTTCCCTGTAAGCACTTTGATCCGCGCTTCCTCTGCGCCGCAGAGGAGCCAGGGTGAACCAAAGCTTTTAACCCCCTGCGTGCTGCACCATAGTGGGCTTCGTGGGGAGGGCGCCGCAGGGAGACTAGTAGACATGGGGTTGATCAGTTTAGTTTGGCAAGGCGGGGTCTAGAGGAGCCCTACCGGATCCAAGAAGCTTGCCCAAGCGTGGCAGGCTCTCCTGGGGAGAGCAGGCCGAGAGGCCCGGAGCGTCTCGTTAATGTTCAAGCCCTCCCCGGGGCCGCGCAGTAACCCGACCTGCCAGGCGAGGCGAGGTGCGGGCTTGAAAGGCAAGGCAGACAGAGGCTTCTGGAGGGGATCGAGAAGGCCCCGGGAGGACCGGCCTTCACGCACCTTGTCGTCTGGCTCGTGGACATCTTCCAACCTGGGAAGGGAGCCTGGTGCTCGCCCCACAGCCTTGCCTCTGGCCACCACTCCGTCCCTTGGCTAGGTCTCGCTGGAGAGTTAATGATTGATTTACTGGCTCCGCGCGGCCGGCGCCCTCCAAGCTATTTGTCCAAGCTGAGGAGTTGCTGGAGAATGGCGCAAAGGATGGGAGAGAGGGGGTCTCCTGGGAAGGGAAGCTGCGCTGCCCACAGGAACGAGCAGCCACTTGATTAGCCCCCACAGAACGGGGCAAACACGCTGGAGGCCCGGGCCGGACGAAGGGAGCATTGGGAAGCACCACACGTAAACGGGCTGGCAGCTGGTGATTAGGCCGCCCGGTTTTATGAGTCATAATGGGCCGCCTGCCTGGCTCTCAACCTGCTCGCTGTGGACTCTGCGCACCAGGGTCCAGGCGATGGACCGTTCCGCGGTGCGAAGAGGGGGATGCTCTGGGGGACCCGGACCGCCGAAGGCATTGCGCAGGATTTCCTCTTATTTCTCGCAGAAGGCAACACAAACACCCTAAATCAAACCGCTCCGACAACCGAGGGCTCCACACAGACACATCAATAAGGATTTCGCCTCCCGCGTTCGAACGCACTGAAACACTTGTCCTATTTTTATGCAAATGACACCACACAAATAGATCTCGAAGGCCCAGGAGTGGGGCTAGAGAAGGAGGGGCGCTGCTGCCCCAGCCTGGGAGCTGCGAGAGGGGAGGGAGTCCCAAGCCCGCACCCCAGGGCCCACGCCTGCTCGAGCGCAGCGGGGATGGTACTGGACTGGAAGCCCGCCCCGCTCGCGGTGGCTCCCTGCCAATGCCGCCAAGTCGGCCGCGTCCCCAGGCTGCCTGCAGAGGCGGATTAGGGAAGGAACGAAGCAAGCCTGTGACTAATCGCGGGGCCTCGGACCGGAGCACCAAGGCCATGTGCGACTGACAGGATCGACACTAGCAGAGGACACGGCGACGCCTCGCTTAATTGCAGGCTTAAAAAATTGCCGC
>PVKM010012039.1:0-32308 GCA_004027735.1 Carollia perspicillata | reverse complement strand
TCTGGTTACTCTCAGCCTTTTTTCTATTTCAATGTCTTGGTTATATTGTGCTTGCTTGTTTGTCTTGTTGTTTAGGTTCCTGTTAAAGGGGAGATCATATGGTATTTGTCTTTTACTGCCTGGCTTATTTAACTCAGCATAATGCTTTCCAGTTCCATCCATGCTGTTGCATAGGGTAGGAGCTCCTTCTTTCTTTCTACTGCATAGAATTCCATTGTGTACATGTACCATAGTTTTTTTATCCATTCATTTACTGATGGACACCTAGGTTGCTTCCAACACTTGGCTACTGTAAATTGTGCTGCTATGAACATTGGGATGCATAGGTTCTTTAGGAATGGTGTTTCAGGGTTCTTAGGATATAAACCTAGCAGTGGAATTGCCAGGTCAAAAGGCAGTTCCATTTTTAGTTTTCTTAGAAAATTCCATACTGTTTTCCATAGTGGTTGTACCAGTCTGCAATCCCACCAGCAGTGAACTAGGGTCCCCTTTTCTCCACAACCTCTCCAACACTTGTTGTTTGTTGCTTTGTTTATGTTGGCCATTCTGACTGGTGTGAAGTGGTATCTCATTGTAGTTTTAATTTGCATCTCTCTGATAGCTAGTGATATTGAGCATCTTTTCATGTGTTTCTGGATCCTCTGTATGTCCTCTTTAGAGAAGCGTCTATTCAAGTCCTTTGACCATTTAAAAAGTTTTTAAAAATAGCTTTACATTTTTTAAACATGAACTATTCAAAACTCTGGAAAATCTAAGTTTAATGTAGGCTTTTCCTTAACAGATATATAGGTTCTGTACTATCATTTCCCTTTAAACCATTTTCTATGTTATTCTAAAGGAATCACCTTTGTATATCACATTATAACCTAAATAGATTATTTACAATTAGCTGAAAAATTAAAACAACTTTTATCTTCAAATCACAATGATAAAATCATCATTTCTTTTGTGAATATACTTATAAATTTTAGTATCCAGTACTATGTAATTGTAAGTCCTAGATCTATTCAATGCATTTCCTCAAAAAGGTTGTTCTATTTTCCATAACTACACTGTGGAGACACCCTGTTACTCTTTGTTATGGTGACCAAATTGTTAGTTATTTCTTTCTAATACCTGTAACTACAACTGGAACTATGTGGAACAACTGTAACTGAACAACAATGAAGAGAGAAGGAAGGAAGGAAGGAAGGAAGGAAGGAAGGAAGGAAGGAAGGAAGGAAGGAAGGAAGGAAGGAAGGATTTGAGTTTCATCTACTTTAGGGGGCTTGAAAATGGCCTTAAACAATCAAATAAGAGAAATGGCGATATCTGCTCTCTTTTTCTTGTACAAGGACCTTCCTGTTACAATTGGGAAAAGAATGCTATAGCTGGATCCCCAATATATCAGATAGAAAATGACTGTCCTGGTTTGATTGAGCTAAAAGATGCTTTTAAAAAGCCTGAAAATTGCCACAAATTGACTGAAGAGACAGCACCGTTTCATATTTCTAGTTCTTTCGTTATATATTTTTAATAACTGATCATTACAGACATTTCAAATATGTCAAGTCCATTGTCCTGTGAGTTATGGTTTTCTTGAGCACCCTTTATGGGGAGTTTCATGGGCAGCTGTTAATCACAGTGTCTGTGTTTTTAAGAATTAGAGTGTTAGTTGGCAATCATACGCTTTCTTCTTTGGGCAGCCATTTTAAGTATAATTTCAGTCCATTATAAAACTGAGTGGCAAATGTGTGCCCTGCCTTCTGGCTTCTTACAGAACATATAATTTCATTTTCATTTTTGCTATCAGAAAGGTATGCTTGTGGTTATTAAATAGTACTTCTGCCTTTTAAGGATGCTACATTCTATAGTAATTATTTGCTTTGAGAGAGTACATTTGAAATTTTCTATTTTAGCTTTAGGTTATATTCATCTTTTATTTATGAAAAGTACGAATCTGAAATATTGTAGTCAATTATATATTGGAAGATAAAATTAATTTTTATATCTTTACATTACTATATAAAATATCCATGTATGTACATGCACACACACATATATATACATGCATCTATAAACTTAGATAATAATTTTGCTTGCAAAAGTGTTAAAGATTGAGAAATTTTATTAATCTTTTATTCAGCACTGATTAAGCTTTTAATTATGATAATTATAACTTGGGCTTTTAAAATATTTTAGTAGGATAGGAGAGTCATCATGGCATAGTGTCTGTACATCCAATTAACAACCTTTTTAGGAAGATCTAGGAGAAAGATGTCTGACTCCTTCCTTTCTTCTGAAGCTATCTGTCTGATGAGGAACACAAATTTTACTCATACAGAACTAAAATTTTATTAGATTATGTGAGGGACTATACTATTCTGAAAGTTTCTAAGCAAATATATCAAAGTGCTACTGGTATCTCAGTTCTCTCTAGGGAGTAGCCAAAGGACTGAGACATATAGTCATAAAATGGGCAAGACTCAATAATGATAATTCAGTCACAAAATGATAATAATATCATATAAAGATTGAAAATTAATTTTGAAAGTCAGCCGATTTTATATTTAGTTTCACCCTGGAAGGTAAATTTTTTGCAGACTCTAAAGTAAATTGAGTTACTTGTAATTGAGTGTGAATAAATGAATAACATCACAAGATTATGCTATTCTGGAGAAGCATAATTAATACCATTTTCAGATTAAACATTTGTATGAAAAATAACAATGGTAATATTAATATAAAATAGCTGAGTTTGTTGAAAGTTCAGACATAATACATTTTCTGGACTGTAGTGGGGGTGAAACTGATAGCAAAAGCGATTAATTGCCCCCAGAAGTACATTTTTTGGTTTCTGATACAGTGTCTTAAAAGCAATTTATCCAGGCATTTTAATGATTTATTTCAGTAGAAGCAGCATCACACTGATATTCTTACACCTATTCTTTATCACATGTTTTCATTAACTGTATATACACTGAAGGAATTTTATTTTCCTTGAATGCTTAGAAAGATGGTTTTCAAATTGTATTCTCTGAAGCCATGAAGAGTTCCACAGAGCGATTTTGGAGAGGCTGACAAAATTTGGAAAGGTGGCACTTTACTTTTATCTGCATTCCATAATAGACTTTTCAACAATACAAATAAACAATGATTCAAAGAATAATTTTTAATTTCTAAGTAAACACTTGATAACCCTTCTCTGTAGAGAAAAAAATAAGACCTTTTTCCCTGATAGTGACAAATCTTACTCAAATACCAACTCAGTCAGAATTAACTGTATTTTTTCACCCTAAGGAAATCAGATACTTTAAATGGCATATATTTTTATTGCTTTTTTTATATAGAAGGAAAATACTTTTCATGTTATCTATAATTACATGATGTTTTTATAACTAAACAGGATGCATTTTTAAGTATTTCAAGTTCATGAAATTTTGGTAGAAGTTAGTACACATAGTCTGGCAGAACTAAGGCCTGCCTGAGTGTATTGGTAGGGAAATAATATGGGTGTAATAATTTATAGTTTCAATTTGAACATTTCATCTAAAATGTCATACGGTGTGCTTTGGTGTGATATTATTATGTTACAGAATTCCATGTTTATGATTTTGTATTAAAAGATTTTGTAATAAAAAAGGTGTTATTTGCACCACACCCTGTATTTCTTAAATCCTCATTAATTCCCTCAGTCCCCATTTATGAAACTTTATTTTTACACTATCAAATGTCTTTTATTTATATATATTTATATATATTTATATTTATGTTATTTATGCTTATATTTATTATTGTTTAAGTCGCTGTAGTTCTTCCTTCCTTTCTCTCTCTCTCCTCCTTTCCTCAGCCCCACACTCTCCTCACCCCAAGCAAATCCCCACATTATTGTCCTTGTCCAGGTGTTGTGAGTTAATGCTCTTTGGTTAATCCTTTCACTATCTTTCATCCCATCCCCCACCCTCCTTTTTGGCAGCTGTCAGTCTATTCTGTGTATCTAAGATTCTGTTACTATCTTGTTAGTTTGTGGTGTTCATCAGATTCCACACGTAAGTGAGATAATGTGCTATTTTTCTTTCACTGACTGGCTTAATCACAATGGAATACTATGTAGCTGTAAAAAATAAGAAATTCTTACATTTTGCAATGGCATATATGGGCCTAAAAATTATGCTAAGTGGATTTATGAAGATTTATATTTCAAGCTAATCATGCAACAGAAGGCAACAAGGAAGTCAAATAAAGTAATATTACAAAATTATAAATTCTAGTTTACTAATATTTTATATTCCTAGATGACACAACTCAGTACATTATGTTTTTTAATTTTTTATGTTTTTGATTTCTTGCTGTTCAGTTACAGTAAGAAAAAAGGAATGACTACCCTTCACTCAGTGCACTTTAGATGCTACTGTGTATAACAAGGGCATTCATGTGTTTACTGCAGATAGCCAAATCGAATGCCCAGAGAGAATAATTTAGTAGTCGGTGGTTATCAGACTTTTCATGGACTATGTTAGGAGAAATATGGATTGAAGTTATTATTAATCCTTTACTGTTGTACTTTCAATGAACTCTTTTATTCTAATACTAACTTCCACTTTTTTTATATATTCTGCAAGTGAGATCACATAGGAAAAGTACTCAGTTTACTACCAAACATGCAACTGCATTGTAGGTGGCTATACTTATATTCTTCCCACGAAGGTGTTTGGTTCAAGGAGAAATAAGAGTAGTGTTAATGTTCCAGACTGAGTATCTATAATTCTTGATTTCTTTATCATCATGGCCAATCACACTAAAAAATAAAAAAAGGAATAGATCTTAAAAATTACTACTTACATATAACAGCTGAGAAATATTCCACATATGCCTAAGGGAATAAAATACGATATGCAATTTTCACTGGGATATTATATTTAGGAGATTTTAAAATCTTAAAAGAGACACAGCTCCTTCCCCTTTTAAAATTTAGTTTTAGAAGGGTCTTATTTGAATTTTTGTGAAACTTTATAATGTTTTTTTTAAATACCATGAAATATGCTTTACAAGTAATTCCTCCTATTACTTTCTTTTTATCCATTAAGTGCATGTGCAGATTTCCAGTTTGGCCTAATACATTTCTCCCATTGCAGCCTCATACAACAGATTACACTAATCAGTGATGTGTTCATATCCAGAGTCCAGTGATTTAGGGAACTACCAGCATAGCATTTCTAAAGTCAATGAATACACTTGTTGCTGAGATTCTATGGGTAAATTTGTTACCTTGGTTTTATCAAGATGTAAGCTTATTTAAAGCTACTAATCTTCCAAAGTCTATACTACAAACATTTTATTCTCAGTTTTATGTGTATTTAACTTTGATTAACTTTTATTAAATGGGTAATAATTATTATGCAAAAATTGTGTTTGAATTATTTAAAGCTATTAATGTACTGTATAAACCAAAGATGAAAATGTCATATATTCATTAAATAAATAAAGTCATTAAAACTCCTTCCATACACACACACACACACACACACACACACGTTATAAATAATATTAAATGTTCTATTATATTGAGCTGAGGTCTTTTTTTAAAGAAGATATAGTAAGCCCAAATGATTCAGGACAAAATTCACAAAAGAAGAGACTACACTTGGATAATGATATGTTATTCATAAGTTATCATTATTTCTTTTTTTAGATCAAGTTGCTGAAATAAGCCTAAAAATAGTGGTTTAAAATATGCCTACTTAGGAGGATATGGTTTTATTTATTTTATAAAGACTTTATCTAATTTTCTAATTGTGCCATTATTCTAATTATTTAATTTTCTATTACTGAAAAATTGTACTTGTTCCATATTTTAAAGAAAATATAAAAAACAAAAATAACATAGGATTATATAAATAAACCCCCAAATATGAATCCATTATATGTATGGGAGCTTATATACTTTAAAAACATTTTTTGTTCATAAATATACATAGGAGTATACTTAAACAATCAGTATTTGGTTGTTTTAACAAAAGGGGAATTGTTAAGCCAGTTATCATTTTATTTTGTATTTTGTATTTATTTACTTAAAATATTTTATTTAGTTATTCTAGAGAGGGGAAAGGAGGAAGAAACAGAAGGAGAAAAACATCAATGTTTGGTTGCCTCCTGTGCGCCCTCTACCAGGGATCTGGCCCACAACCCAGGCATGTGCCCTAGACTGGGAATTGAACTAATGACCTTTTGATTTGCAAGCTGACACTCAGTCCACTGAGCCACACCAGCTAAGACATAGATTTTGCATTTATTTTATTTTAAAATGTCAACCTAAGATAGCTATTTAGGTATTTTAATAGATATAGAATACATTTTAGTCATTTATTTGGAAAATTAATAAGCAAACAAAAATGTTTTGTATACTTGATTTTGCCTAAATGATAAACTTGTAGGTAATATTCACATTTCTTTTATTTATGGCTTAAATCCATTATGCTTAGTAAATACCATTAAAACAATGAAAAATTATATAGTTACATATATAACTATATATAGTTATATTAGATAAATATTAAATATATATATAACTATATATATAACTATATATTTATATAACCTTATATATATATAGTTAATGATACATTTCAATAGACCTTCCAAGTTTGTATTTATTTGTGTATTCTGACATAAAATAAAGCAGTTAAACATTGGTTAATTGAATTAAAATAATCAAAATATACTTTTTGGATATCTGCTTCATAAAAAATCGCGATAGATGTGTTCAAGGAAAATCGATATAGACTGCAGGAAAGCCAAAAAAAACCTTTAGAGTTATTATTATCTTTTTCTTTCTTTCACTAGTAAAGCAAACCTTTTCCAAACATTTAGAATTGTTCCAACACTCACTGCTATCGTTCTGAACCAAGCCATCTTCACTTCTCATCGTGATTATTCCAATAGCCAACTAACAGGCCTCCTTGTCTACATCTAAGTTCTGTGAATTTTTTTCACTCAGACTCTACAAAGATATTTATAAATGCACAACATGATAAGCTTCTGAATATGACACCTCAAAAAGCTATACCCTTACTCTTAATCAAATTATTTTAAAAATTAATTCTTAGACTCAAAATGACTTTTGCCTGCTCTTTGACCCCATTCATTACCATTTTGCTTTAGAATGTGCAAAATATGTCCCTTCCTTAAGATCTATATTAGTTATCTACTGCAGCCTAACAGTATCTCCATAGATACAGTAGTTTAATGTAACATTTATTTAATGTCTTTTTCTCTGTAGGTCAAGAGTCCAGGATTACCTAATTGGGTCATCTTTTTCAGAGCCCCACAAGACTGAAATCAACACAGCTGCATGACAGTCTCATCTAAGGCTTGACATGGATGGATCTAATTCAAAAACTCAAATGCTCTTGGCAGAAATTGGTTCCTTGCAGCCTATTGGCCTGAGGGCCTCGTTTTCTTGGCTCCTGTCAGGCCAGGGTCTGCCCTCATTTCCTAGGTGGTTGTTGGCTGGAGACAGTCCTCAGCTTCTGCCACATGAGCCTCTTCAAATGGCTCCTTGTTTCATCAAATCTAGCCAGAGAGATAGTCTTCCAGCAAGATAGAGAGTGAAAACTTTTGCAACATAATTGGAGAAATGACATCCAATCACTTTTGCATTACTTTATTGATTAAAAGTAAATCAACCTTTCTGTACATACTCAAGGTTACATAAAGGTGTAGATATCAGGAATTAAGGGTCATGGGACCTTCATTAAAGTGTGTCTGTCACAGGGTCTCTGCATCTATCAGTATTATACCTGCCCTGAAAAATGTTTCTTCAAATATAAACTGGCTTCCTCCTCTCCTTTTGCTGAAGTCTGTATTCAAACGTCAATTTATCTTAAAAGCCTTACTTGTCTCCATATATAAAGAGTACCCTGCAGACAGTTTTTATTACTGTACCTTGCTTTAATCTTTATATTTACAGCAGTTATTGCCAACAGACATAGTACATAATTATTTTGTTTCACTCTTATAGGTAAAGCCTTTCTTATTTTTTAAATATTTTTATTCTCCAATATATCCTCATCTTCTGAAGAATTGCAAAGTCCAAGAAAGAAGGTGTTAAAAAAATTGTTTTTTTTTTTTTTTAGAAATAAAGGTATATAATGTATACTTAATCTTAAATATATATAATTAAAATGTGTTTATATTTGCAATATCCATTATGGTATTCTAAACAAGTGACTTTTTATTTTTAATTAGGTAAAAAACAAATAAATTAAATAAAATTAAATTAATTTAAAAAATCAGTTTTTCAGTTATACTAGTCTAATTTCAAATGATCAATAGTCACACATGTCTAGTGGCTACTGGAATGGGCAACGTAGATAACGAATAATTCTGTCATTGCAGAAAGTTTTGTTTATTAGCCCTACTTTATATATTTACCAGGATCTTTTTCTTCTCTATGTCAGATTTTGACTCAGAGAATAAGCTGAGTCAAAAGTCACATTTTTATCTTCCATATTTATTTCAATACAAAGATTCCAGTGAATCTTATAGAAAATGAGGGTTGAATGAATAGATGTTTAAGTGAATAGATAAAAACACACTTTCAGAACAAAAGGAATATATATGTATTTATGTAAATAATGTAACAAATTATTTAATCAACAGATATAACAGTTTTCTATGTTACTTCCTTATATTAGTTCTCAGAAACTGGATTATATCTTTAAAAAAATTGCAAATCATCTTGGATTGTGTATCAGGAGCAAGAAAAAGTCACTCATGAAAAATATCACTGTGAGAATAAGCAGAAGGAAATGTATTGATTATTCAAACACATTATGATTTTGTTCTCTTTTAAAATTCCTTAGTGATGGCCCTGGCCAAGTAGCTCAGTTAGTTAGAGCATAGTCCCAATATGCCACGGTTGAAAGTTCAACCATGGTCAAGGCACATACAAAAATCAACCAATGATTGCATAAATAAGTGGAACAGCAAATGTGTCTCTCCTATCTTCCCAACTCAACAACAACAACAATAATAAAAGGCACAGTCATAAACCAAATCATGCCTATGGCCTGGCAGAACTCAGTGACACTCGGCGTGTTTCATCTTGTTCTGTTCCCCTTGAAGCTCATCATAAAGTCAGTAGGATTTCTCTGTTCTAATATAGATCAAGAGAGAAAACATTTCCTTCAATTTTGTGAAGAATAAAAATTTTCTAGTAAACAATAGCCTTTCAATTATTTAAATATAAACTATTTTGGGAAAGTACATTGAACAGATAAAGAAAAGGTTGTGTTAGATAAGATAAAATATATGACTGAAAGATATAGGTATTTGTATATCTATAATGTTAAAGTTATGTGTCAATTAAATTGTATTTATATTACATTTGAAATTATAATTTCAATTTTATTATTTTAATCATCAACTATTTAGACCATAACTATGAATTTCAAGATATTGTTTTATTCCTCTATTCATATGATGAATAAAAGGTATCTGATAATGTATTTCTTATATCTGAGGTTCCAAAAATAAAAATATTTACAGTGATAAGTTCACTGAAGGGCCAATTATAAACAGAAGAGTATGAGTATATAGAAATGCAAATGCAGTTTATAACTAGGCAAAATTATGGAAATAAACACAGTAAATTATTACATTCATGCCTGAAGGGAAGACTATGCACCTCATCAGGCATCTTTGGAAACTTGTCATCTAAGAGGATTCTATGCCTATCACAGCAGATATTAAAACATGGCATTTATACATTTGGTGGGCCAATAAGTTCATTTAAAAAAAAAAGGGCATATTTTTCATTTTCACCAATAACTTTATTAATTTGGATATTTTGAGTATGTTGGCTATCTCCTGTATAGTATAATGTTATTTTCAGTTAATGTTTCAGTCTCAGTCTGATCACTATCAACTTCAACTGGTCTACCAATTGTGAACCATCGTCCAATGAGAAATCTCCAGATCTCTGGCACTAAAATTCTCAAACTGCTCTTGACATATTCCATTAGTCGCAGCAGGTTCTCCATACACAACACAAAAGTATTTTTGTGTGTGTTTCAGTTGCATTTTAAACTTTCTTGCAATAATAAAATATAATATAGCAAAAATGCATATTGTCTTCCATGTTCAATATTAAAATGGCTACATAAAAATTCACCAATTTCATTTGTTTAAATGACAGCTGTCATAATACAATCTAACAAAATTGTTTCTAATGAAGTTAAAGACAACTAAGTGCTACCAGAGCTATCTTATAAGGAAAAAAAAAAACTTTTGGCCAACCTAATATCTTTAATCCTTACTACATTTCTTTAAGGAAGGACTCTGCAGTGATGTGAAGGACATCTAAAGATGGACTAACTGGAATGGAGAGTGAGAACTATGGGGGAAAAAGGAAGGACTCGGCAGTGATGTGAAGGACATCTAAAGATGGACTAACTGGAATGGAGAGTGAGAACTATGGGGGAAAACATAGACAACTGTAAATTGAATAACAATAAGGTAGTTTTAAAAAGATGGGATAAAATTTAACCTTTTTAAACCTTTTTTTTAACATTTTTATGCTGAGATTTTTATAGTCTTTGAGCTTTCAAGTGAAATTTCATATACTTATGTGATCTGGTTTATAAAACTTCTTCAGTCAGATACCTACCATTGCCATTATATTTGCATAAGCACACGCACAAAAAAAATCTAAACTATGTCTAGTATGGATTTTTTGCAATGCACAATAATATAAAATGTCCCCAAGTATATCCCTCAAGCTTGTAAATGAATGATTACTTTTCTAAGTACACCAATGTTTTTTTACATTATGGTATGCTGAGTTTCTATTTTTTAAAAGATTTTATTTATTTTATTTTTTTAGAGAGAGAGAAAGGGAAGGAGAGAGGGAGAGAAACATCAATGTGTGGTTGCCTCCTGCATGTCCCCAACTGGAGACATAGCCCACAACCCAGGCATGTGCCCTGACTGGGAATCGAACCTGGGACCCTTTGCTTTGCAGGCCCGTGCTCAATCCACTAAGCTATACCAGCCAGGGTGAGTTTCTATTTTTTATGAAATGATTCAGTAATAGTTTATTAGAAGAACATATAAATTATTTTATTATTTATAAGACCATTTATTAAAAGAATTATTGCAAAAATAATTTCAAGCTCAATAGAGCCATAGTGTAAATTCTTCATTTTATTTTAATCTGAGAAAATGTTATGTTCACCTGAAATAGAAAAACGGTATCAAGCATATTGAATGTCAAGTATCTCTGAGTCAATTTCTCATTTTTCCCTGTATCTCTGCAGAGCTGATCTGAGCATAGAGATCCTTTGCAATCAATGGGAGGTTGGTAGTTGGATTAGCTCAGTGACATTGAGAAGCACGACTAAATTAGGGCCTTTGTGTCATTTTCAATATGTTTTCTCTGTTGTGATCTAATATGGACAGGAAACCACAGATGCATTTAATCTTCAAGCCATTTTATATGAATCATGTACAAAGTTCATACTATCAGTGACTTCCTTGATCACCTGATGTCACTATCTGTCCTACACACACAATAGATATTCCCTTATATAATATGTTGTTCTTCATGACATTTACTTGATTTTATGTTACAGTATATTTCTTTATTTGGAGGATTTTTTTGTTTTGTTTATGGTTATAATCTCAGGATTTAGAACCTTTATATCATAGAATGAGTGCTCAATATATATGATATAAGGCTCTAGTTTATTTAGATGTACTTAATTCATACAAGCAATATATTTTGAAGAAATTACTTAATATTCAATTTGATGTATTTATTGATAAGCTGCTAATATTCTTATTATTTTAGAAAGTCTCATAAAGCAATAAATGAAGAAACAACAAACAACCTATTCAAGCTTTTTTAAGGCAACAGTTGTTATTCATACAGAAATTAATGATCTTGACATCCAATTTGAACTTCTAATGTTCCCCAGGCAGTGTCTAGGACTCCCAAATAAAGGACCATTCATCTTTTTAATTGTTTGTCCTCTATTCCTACTTAATGCAGACCACACTCTTATTTATTATTTATAGTTAGAGAAAAATTTTAGGTTGATTTCTGCCAGCAGATGGAGAGGGGAGAGTGTGAAGAGATGAAGCTCAGTTTTATGACTAAGCCTTTGTTTATGATACCCAAGAAAGAAACAGCTTTCATCATGGGCACCACAAGATGGTGAGACTGGCTCTACTTTCTATTTCATGCAGAATATGCATCCTAGTGGAAGGAGAGATACTATAAGAATGACTATTTTGAACTTAATTTTTTAAAAAATGATAACCATTGTTATCACCCAGATATAAAAATAGAGTCAAAGATTTTACTTAACTCATGAAAGAACCAGGCAGATTTTAGGACCAGTTCAAAAACTTTAAATGGGCACATTTATAGATATGGAATTTTGAAATGATATGTAAATAGAGGCAAATTTATTTTTCAATATGGTGAGAGTAAAGACATGGAATTTCTACTAAACAGAATACAACATGCATATCTACATCTATATTAAACCTGTATTTTGCAATATAAACTGTGTACATTATAGGCTCTACTCCTCAATGCTACACATATAGATAATCCTACAATCTCTTCTTCACACTTGAATATCACATAAATTCTCCAGCTCCTGAGTATGTATTACTTATACCTCCAGTCTATATAACTTCTTCACTGATCATTCATGGAATTTACTCACATATTAAACTTTGTTCCACACTTCTGACAGTATTTATATTATGGTTTATATTGACTTATATGATAGTGACTAAATCAAATTTGTGAAACTTATATCATTAAAATGATCAATTTAACTTTTGTTTTGAGATATTAAAATATTTCCAGATACATAATATATAATTCATATTTTCAGGCTAAAGCAAGACAATTACCAAGTGAAGAAGTTTATCATTTGATTTACTCCACTTTAATTGATAGATTATTAATTTAATACCTTCAGCTGAGCCCACAGTGAAGATATGACCCTACTTCCTATTTCAGAATTGAGGAAATTACTTTTTACTAGTGACAATCAGGTTGTCAAATTTTATAAATCTCAGAAAGAACTCCTTTAGAATGTCAAATGTATAAAATTCTATTTCAGTAGTTTGAGATATAGAAGACAATCATATCCAAATATGTTTAGGCGTCTGTATGAATGATGTATTATGTCTTCATAATTCCCTATAGAAAAAGGCATTGAATAAAGGACAAAACCATAGCCATGAACCGGTGGTCAAAACAACAGCAAAAAGCTCTTTAATTGTTAGTGGTTATAATAAAGTTGTAGAAAACCACATGAATTTAGAATGTTGATCACCTTTTAATTGGATAATTCATATTTGCTTGTGTTTCATGAATAATTTGTTATTGTGCTGTAATTGACTGCTTTTTAACTTTTGTTCTACCATACCAATATGATATGATGAGGTACAGCCAATGGTACTAGCTTATGTTTAAAGAAACAAAGGTTCCCATAAAAGAAAACATAGGATTGGTAGTTCTAGTATGCTATTTATTTCATTGTGATTCTATCCCATGTGGCACGCAAGTGTCAACTCATTACTATCTATTTAAGGAATGGAATAGCTTGCAGTTCTGGTTAAGATGGCTGCATAGGTAAACATGGTAAACCACATCATAACTATAAATAAACTATAGAACAGCTATTATTCATAACTGAAATCTAGCTAAATGAAAGTCCCACAGTCAAAGATTTAATGAAGAGGTCACATCAAGACTGGCAAAAGCAGCAGACATGCAGAACAGGCTGGTAGCACACTCACATGTGCTGGATAAAAATTGGGAGGGATATCTTGGCTGCAAAGGTCTTCCCTGAGGACTGAGAGGTCCCAGTGCCTCAACAGTTTCCCCAACCCAGGGTTCCAGTGCCAGGAAGTGAAGTCCCCATAACTTCTTGATGTAAAAACCAGTGGGAATTGAGGCTGAGGGTGACAGAGGGCTTATGGAGTCCCTGGTAGTTCCTCTTAAAATGCCTACATAGTGGCTCACTTGAATTCCCTTTCTCTGAGCTCTAATATTAGGAGAGCAGGTTAAAAGGTACAAGAGAGGTATAGGGAGGAACTGAGTTGTTTGGCATCAAGGCAAGAGCTAGAGGGGAAGCTTTCTCCAAGAAAGATATGTGGGCAGAAGCCATTGTTCCTTTCTGAAATCCACCCCCACCACAGAGCCAGAAGATGTGCACCACTTCTGCGTCTCCATCAAACAGGTTCAAATTTTTGTTTGCCCAGCTCTTGTGATTCCCTGAGAACCTAACCTAACCAAATTTCAAGGGCAACCCAAGTCTTTTTCCAGTGGCTTTTTGATATAAACAACTGGTCTTGGTTCATGTTTGAGATTTTCCTACAATCTCAAACAGGTAGCTTTTAGCCTCAGCATACCCCACAACTCTCAATAAGTTGCTCCAGGACTGGCACTAGAGGAAGCCAGCCTTGGTTTATAGCTTGTCCTCTCCTGGGCATCTCCAGGGTCAGGAGAAGTATTAGTCACCTTTGATTTGCTTTGTAGCTCATGCTGAGTAGCTATAGGCAGGACATAGGTGCACAGGGACCTTGGGAGCCTCAAGGTCCTCCTGAAAGCCCCAAATATAGTGTACTTGGTGGACAACTTCAGACCATGTCAAAACATATCACTCAATCACCTCCAGAAGTGACAAATTCAAGGGACAAATTCAGAGGTCACCTCAGCCGTGCTGAAGTAAGCCCTATATTATGGGGTTGGCCATGCACAGCTGATATTCCACAGGAGTTGGTGGTTGCAACCAGCCCTTGCAGCTGAAGACCTATTCTTAAATCCCTTTGATTGATGTACAAACAGCAATCAAGGCTCAATTACAACAGGATCGTATACAGAGACCACACAGAGGTGGGGATGGTGAACCTGGAGTGTCCAGTGTGGGTGATTGGGGAGGCTGTTCCACTGTACTCTTACAGAAAATCTACTGCATAAAGCCATTCTACTAAGCCCAGGAGAATGAACAGCTCTACCTAACGTACAGGAAAATAAAAATAAAAATAAAAAAAATCACAAGGAGGCTGCCAAAAATGAGGAGGCAAAGAAATATATCCTAAGTGAGGGAACAAAACAAAATTCCAGAAAAATAATTGAACAAAATCAAAACAAGAAATTTACTTGATGCAGAGTTCAAACACTGGTTATAAGAATGCTGAATGAATTTAATGAGAACTTCAACAGCTTAAAAAAGGGCATGGAAACCATATAAAAGAACAGTCAAAAATGAAGGTTACATTAACTGAAATGAAGGGAATCAACAATAAAGGAAATGAAACCACCACAGCAATTTGGAATTTATGGAAGGATAAAATCCCCAACCAGGTTAGTATGAAGAATATGAAAAATAAATGAGGTGAGTGTAAGAAGTCTCTGGGGCAACTTAAAGTCTACCAACATTTGCATCATGAGGGTGCCAGAAAGAAAAAAGAGAGTAAGAAATTAAATATGTATTTGAGAAATGACAGAAGACATCCTTTACCTGGTGAAGGATATAGATATGCAAGTTCATAAAATGCAAAGTTGTAAACAAGATGAACCCAGAATCCCACACCAAGACACATCATAATTAACAAAGACAGGTTAAGGACAAAGAGAGAGTCATAAAAGCAGCAACTGAAAAGCAGTTACCTATGAGAGATCTCCTATAAGACTGTCAGATGATTCCTCAACAGAACCTTTGCAAGAAAGAAGGGATTGGAAGAAATATTTACACTGATGAAAAGTGTGGGGGGCTCCTCCCGCAGGGCCCCCCCATCTGCCATGGATAAACATAATGCTACCAAGACATGATTTGCTTGGAGAGGAAAGTGGCTGGTCTCTTCAGGGAGAAAGGCTCTGAGTCCTTACCTCAAATGGTATTTATTAGGTTCATAACACACAGGGATACAGGTAAAGCTCATCAATCAATGTCAGTCTGCAAGGATCAAACAATAGATAACATTTCAAAGAAATCTGAGGGCTTAATCTGAGTCAGTGTCTTTCAGGTAAGGGGGTTGCAAAAAACTTTAGGAGACATACTCATTTCCGGCCCCAGACCCTTATCATATAGGTGAGAGTACTCTTAGCAAAGCAGGCTTCACAAGACTTTACTAGTTCTTTCTTATGCCTGATCACCCTGGAATTCACTCTAGCTGGCAGAGGGCTGCATCTCCTCCCCGTCAAGATTCAGGCTTAAGTGGATTAGAGCCAGGAAGTGCTTCTCCCAGAGCTTCTCCCAGATGAAAAGGGAACTCGGGCTATGTCAAAATAGCTGGGGAATGGGGTGAGGGTCCTTCATCTCCACTTTGCTGCAGTCCCCCCTGAGTCCTTTCTTGATGGCTACCCACAAGATAGTGTCTGGCATGCCCCTTCTCTGAGAGGTCTTACCCACAGACTCTGACTAACCAACCAAGCGTTGTGGCCTAGGGATGGCAGAAGCAGTGCTCTTGCCAGAGAGATAAGCTCTGTTTCCTCAGTGGCTCAGTCCAGAGGTCGCTCACTCAGCCTTAGCCACGGGTGGTGGGGGGGGTGCAGTTACAACTCCCGAAATCAGACAGAGCAGTTCCCAACAGAAAAGCAAGTACCTACAACCAAAATTTCTTTGCCCAGCAAATATTACTTAGAATAGAAGGGCATAAAAAGAGCTCCTTGACAAGAAAGAGCTAAAGGAGTCCATCACCATCAAAGCAGTTGACATGAAGTGTTAAAGAGTCTTCTTCAAGAAGAAAAATAAAAGATAAAAATGTGAACAATAAAATGGTAACAAATATATCATTTATTAACAATTTAAATTAAAAACCAAAATAAATTAACAATAAGAACAGAAATAGAACCATAGATACAGAGAACATTTTGATGGTTGACAGATTTGAAAGGAGTTGGGAAGGTGGGGGAAAATGATACAGGGATTCAGAAGTACAACTTGGTTGTTATAGAACAATCATTGGGATATAAAGTACAGCATAACAAATACAGACAATACTATTCTAATAAGTATGTGTGATTTCAGATTGTTATGATTTAACAGCATAGTCACTTACTAAGCTATATAATGTCTAATCACTGGCATGTACACTTGAAACTAATATAATATTGTATGTCAGATGTAACTGAAAATAAAAAAATATTTGAGTTAAAAAATAAACAAAAAAGAAATAAAGAATACAATATTTAAAAGTTATATGGGATTTTTATTTTTTCTAAAAAGGCAATAGATTTTCAAACTAAATTCTGACTTAGATCTCTTAATTTTTATTTCTGTTTGTACCAAAGATGGCTTACTTCTGATTAGATATTAAAAGTATATTATATCTTCTATATTAGAATATAGTTATTAGTTATTGTATGAAAAATTTTCCAATGACTATCTGGGATCACAATTGAACAACTACCACTTTTTTCTTATCTTGTTGTAGACTACATGTTAAATAGAATTATTCATGATGATGAAATGATCATATTTTTACTATCCCATATTATCACCACTAGTCACATGTATCTACAGAGCACATGATCTATATCTTATGCAACTGAATTATTAATTTTTAAAAATATATTAATTTTTGTTTAAAGACAGGGGAAGAGAGGGAGAGAGAGAGGAAAAAATATCAATGTTGTGCAAGAGAAACATTGACCAATTGTTTCTTGAATGTCCCCAGCTGGAGACTTGGCCTGCAACCCAGGCATGTGCCCTAACTGTGAATTGAGCCAATGACATTTAGGATTTGCAGGATGGGGCCCAACTCACAGAGCTGTATGAGTCAGGGTTGAATTTTTTATTTTATCTAATTTTCTCTCATTTAAGTTGACACGTGTGAGTAGTGGTAAACATATTAGGCAGTGCAATTCTTGATCTTGCTTGGGACTTAAAAAAGTTCCTGCAAAGCAAGAATTTCTTCTGCATGGTCAGGTCTGGTTCTGCAAAATTTCTGAAATAAGGAAAACATAGGAAGAATCCATGACCCAGTGAGAACCCTAGGACTTCAAGTTCTCTGTTAAAGCAAATGTTCTGAATGAAGCTATTTCTCATGCTTCTCCATATACTTAATTGATTTCTGTGATTTCCTACTTCTCCTCAGGAATGAAGCCAAGCTTTCAAGGAAAAGGTCCTCTCTTGATAATAAAGGACGAGATATTACATTGAGTCATATAAGTCCATTATTTATACTAGAAAAGCAATAAGATCATTTTCTAGGTGGAAGAAATGTCAATGACATACTTAAAAGACATTTAATGTGTTTGCCTTCTAGAGGAAATTAACACACAAACAGCTTTGAGTTATTTTAAATTATATATGTATATGGTTGATATTGTGTAATTGGTGAGACTGGTGCTATTTTATTTTCCTATTATTCAATTAAAACAAATTTTATATTTAACTTTAAGAATAACTAAGATATATAAATATAATGATATAAATGATGAAGGGTGGGAAGAAATATTGTGTTTTTTAATTTAATTTACTCTATACACTAAATGGTTATATTAAATTAATGGACTAAAACTTAATTTTTTAAATATTTTATTTATTTATTTTTAGAGAGAGGGGAAGGGAAGGAGAACGAGAGGAAAAAAATATATCAATGTGCAGTTGCCTCTTGTATGGCCCCCACTGGGTAGCCGGCCTGCAACCCCGGCATGTGCCCTGACTGGGAATTGAACTGGCGACCCTTTGTTTCTCAGCCCAAGTTCAATCCACTGAGCTACACCATCCAGGACTGGACTAAAACTTTAAAGACAGTTTTATGACTATCTTTCTTACGCCAAAAATATCAAAAGGAAATATCAAAATAAATTCAGTGCAGAAACAACTGGATAACAACAAAACTATTTTCTCGTGCCTTGGATTAAGCAAATTATCCAGGCTCTAACTTATTAAAGTGATTTATAGTGCTGTTGTAAGTCATCTATTTATATGCAATTGGATGATATTTTGGATGAATTTTTTGTAAAATTGGGTTGCTTTGTACAAATTTGTTTATTTAAGGCAATAGCTATTCCCTTTAGGGCCTACTGTCATGACTTTAATCTGAATGCTTTATGAATTTTAAAGTGTGAAGGACTAAAGATGCCATGCCATGTAAAAGCAATAGTTACCAATCACAGTTTCACTAATTCCCATGTGAAAAATGGTGCCTGCATAAGAGGGATTACCACTTACAAGGAGGAATGGTTATGTTGGGGAATTTGAAAAGAGAGGAAAGAATTTAGATAAACACTGAAAAGACCTTTTGAGATTGTACAAATAAATTTTTAAATTTTTTTATCTGGCTTCTACTGGTTTTCACAATCAAGCCTGGTGCTGTTTATTTATATGATATCTAATAAACCCCACACATGCCTGTCAGTGCAAAATTTCATAGCACTGGAGCTTGAAAAATCTTTAAACTCCATTTCTCAGACTCCATTTTGCAAGGCATTTATACTAATTCTGCTGATTTGAGGCTGTGTTGGGAGATTAACAATTAGGCGGAAAGAGAAGTGTCTTTATTCTAACTGCAGTAGCAGAAGTGGTGGCAGGAAGTTGATGGAGATGGTAAGAATGGTACAAGGAACAGCAACACTTTTTCAGTGGCTTAAGTTATGAAAGGGTCAATGCTGCTCACTAAGTAGTCCTGTGGGCTGATGAGCTCCAGCTGAAAGGCACAGGCACCATCTTAATCGGATATTATGCATCTTTTGTCTACTCCTTCAGCAACTACCATAATATTTTTGCCCTTTTAGCCCTCCAAAAACCTTTGGACCAATTCTCATTATTAAATAAATGTCTGAAATACTTTTCCTGTTTCCTTATTTTATCCAGCCTAACACAAATATTCACATATTTTATTGATTTACTTCTCAACAAAATAGTCTCTCATGATCTGCTCATGAACACATAAACATGTTAGAAATCTCTGTCTTCCTTGATTTTGTTTCTCCTGTTCTTCTATGTAAAACTTAATGTATGGGTTTGCATATTAGGTCCATGATACTTTGACCTTGTATAAGCATAAAAAGAGGCTGTTTGGATGCTGGCAAAAATGAATAAGAAAATGGAGACCTTGAGAGGTTCAAAGAACTGTTATTTTCAGATGTAAATTAAGAAAACCATTAAAAGACAAGAAATTGTATTAAATATTTAGCTAATAGATGTTAGGATTCTGAAAGCTCTGTTGACATTTGTGTTGAAATGGTATAGGGTATAATTTGTGCTATATAGAATAAATGAAAAGAGATATATTTAATGAAGTCCAGGAACTTGTCCCTTTATATTTCATTAGTATTATAGATGGAGTTCAAAATGATCTTGGGTAATACTTACTTGATAGGGAATGAAACTTAAATCTTCTTTGCCTATCTTCTCAATGAATGTAGAATAATGACCATGGATGTTAAAAGATTTAAAAGACAGTACATAGTGAAAGTGATAGAATAAAATTGTATAAAATCCCCAAAGGACCAATTTTTTTTCTATGTAATTTGAGAAGTACTGGTCTGAAAATAATAGTAAGCTTATTTTATCTTTTGGCCCTTCACTAAGTAGAATACAGGAAAAAGCACAGCTTCTTATTGACAAGTCTGGGAAAAATATCAATGGGAAAGAGCCCAATTTTGATTAAGCAAGGAAGGGAAGTGACTTTTCTGTGAAGAGAATGAGAATAGGAGTTTAAAATGGAATGGAAATTCTGGACGATGCAGAGGGAAAAACAGGACATAGTGAGAAGACAGAAATATATGTAGAAGGCCATGACAAAAAAAATAATAAAAATCCTGAAGCACAGAAAAAAGAGATCTAAGAAGCCTATGTATTATCAAAGGCTTAGTATCACCAGACCCATAACAATGTTATTTCAGTCTGAGAATAGTTAGGTTTAGGACTGTAAGCTATATACTCATTATGGAGATAGAGAGATACAGACATATGATTGGCAGTCTAATAAGCATTTTCAAGGAGAACCAGAGTGATGCAAAAATGATTCACAAAGTAGATTTGAGGGTAATAATGGACATACAATAACTCAAAAACATATGAAAAAAAGTACCACATACTAATCAGAGAGATGCAAATTAAAACCATGCTAAGATATCACCTCATATGTGCCAGAATGGCTACCATCAATAAATCAACAAATAAGTGGTGGCAAGGATGTGGAGAAAAGAGAGCCTTAGTGCACTGTTGGTGGGAATGCAGAGTGGTACAGCCACTGTGGTAAACAGTAAGGAATTTCCTCAAAAAATTAAAAATGGAACTGCCTTATGGTCCAGCAATTCCACTGGAAATATATCCTAGAACTCCAAAACACCAATTCAAAAGAATATATCTATCTCTATGTTCATAGCTGCGTTAGTTACAGTAGCACAAATCTGGAAACAGCCCGAGTGCCCATCAGTAGATGACTGGATAAAAAATCTGTTGTACATTTACCCAGTGGAATACTACATGGCAATAAAAAAGAAGGAATTCTTACCTTTTGGGACACTATGGATGGACTTGGAGACTATTATGCTAAGTGAATTAAACCAGTCAGAGAAAGACAAATGTCCTATAATATCACTTATATGTGGTATCTAATGAAAAAAATAGACTAATGAACAAAATAAAAACAGAGGCATAGATACATGGAACAAACCAACAACTGTCAGAGGGGAGAGGGGACAGAGGACTGGGTGAAAGAAGGTGAAGGGATTAGCCAAAGAACACATGGTATATGCATGACCCTTGGACATGGACCCATGTTAGCCTGAGAGAATGGGAGGGATGGGTAGAGTGGGGCAATGGAGGAAGAAGTGGGGACAACTGTAATAACATAAACAATAAAATATAATTTTTAAAAAGATTCACATAAGATTTATTTCTTTGAATAAAGCAGTTGTATCAGGGACTTAAGTGTTCCAAACTGTTTTTTAAATCTAGATTATAAATTGTTCATGTCATTTGTGCTCAATAAATTATGTGAGTATCATGTATAAACTGATATTTACCATTTAGAAAATTAAAGCTGAGAATATTATTATAAATGCAGGTATATGAATCAATAATAAAATAATAATAGTAAACTTGTTGCAATTAATAAAACATTTTATATTGATGATTATTTTATTATATAACTAATAAAGACTTTACTGCATGGTATTGAATGAAATTGAGCTGGGAAATAATATTGAGAATGCATATTTCTATAAAGAACTCAATTAACATATTAATAGTATTCACATGTCATAAGCAATAATGTAGTATTTAATGAGAAACAACAGCAGGAATTGCTATGAATGTTGCTTAAACCGGAAAGTAACTGTCAGCAGATCTTATATACCATCACCAGATAATTGTCTCTGATCCTTTGAAAATGCTCAGTCATAACCAAAGCATAGTTTCAAAGATATTGATGTCATGACTTTCTTTTGAAATGACTTTATTTCAATTCAAATGACTCAAGCAGATTTAAAAGTGAGGTTAAAGTCCTATAAGTTAATTTTGTTGTTAAAAGGGCTTATTTTGATGGGCTGAGAGTAGTTTAATAAATATATAATTTATCTAACAGGAATTTTCTACAAACATTAAATGATGGAAAGGAGTCTATGCATTATGAAGGGAAGTTTGCAATTGTTAATCAAGTTTCTAAACTATTTTCTTCCAATAATGACTTGCTGAATTTTTATTTCATAAGAATGTAATAACTTTAAGTAAGGCTACCATGAGTTTTTATTATGGATATCTTTTATTGTAACTTTTATGTAACCCATAATTTAGAAGAAAATTTCTATAAGACTGTAATCTTTTATGTAGACTAGCTTATGTTATAAGACTGCACATATCAACCTTCTTAGGAAGGGTAATCTAATTTCAAGATAATTTTAATGTGTGATACTTGAGTGTAAACAAATGTGACTATAAATAAAAAGGATCCCATTTCTAAATATTTTTTTCTACCTATGTTAGCCACCTCAAAGAAAGAGACACAAATCATAATGCATGTGAAAAATTGGGCGTGGGTAGAAAGTAAAGAAATATGATGATGATAATGATAGTTGTCAAATGACTATCTGAATTGTTTGAAATATAGTGATGTTATCATATTCATCCCCTTTCTTTTCGCTTGTGATGCATATTGGTTGTTGCTTACAACACAGCTCAAAACAGTTGTATTAAATTTTAATAACATATTCACCCAGATGATAAAATAATACTTACTGCACAGTACTATGTGGATGGGTGATAGAAAAAGACAAGGCAGTACTTCATAGTATTATCTGTAAACCTAAAATAAAGTGACCTAAACAAGGAAGTACATAATGCAGAGAACATGTAGACAGGAAGCCTGTGTGCAGCACTGTATGTTGGGGATATGCTAAGAGAAACACCAGAATAATTTAACTGTATGAAGACATGCCATGTACACTGTTGGCAAAACATTTACTAATTAGAAATCTAACCAGAGATAGAACATGTATCAAGTGCAAACAAAAGCTTAAAGAAGGAATGTAGAAAATTGAAATCGATGCACGGCTTCTTCAACACACAATAAACATTGAGTTGACCTTAATGTTATGAGCATCTGGTAATTTTCCAGAAACAAATCTAATCATTTTAAACACAGCAAAATATCATTAGCAGTGGCACTAAAGGCAATATTATTTTTAATATAGTTTTGTAACTATTGCTACATTTATTACATGACCAAAATCATTCTATTTAAATTTGGTTTCAGGCCCTCTATTTGCATATTTGTACACCTCTCAACTTAGATTTTTAGCTTTCAGAAAACTAGCTAATCAGAAGGATTTAGTTTTAATTTTCCCTATTGGTAATTCTAAGTAGTCATTTAAAGTTTTCTCTTTTCTTTTCTTTTTTTTAATGATTATTAGAAAAATGACATTTTGGTATAAAACAAAATGGGAAAATTGAATTAAATATTTCTCTCCCAACTGATACTAGTTAGTAAGCAAATACAGGGAAAATACTTTATTAGGTATGTTTCCTATTCTTCAATCCTTCTTTTCACTTATCCAAAATCAATGTGTTGAACAATAGCTATGTGATAAGTACATGGAATAAAGTAATCAATATGGTAGTTTTGTCCATGTAAAGTTAAAGTCTAGAACTGAAAACAGATATAAAACAAGGCAATAATTATATTATCATCTAGGGTACATTCATACTGTACATAAAGTAATTTACATATGTTTCTTTATTTACTTTTAATAATAATTCTATGAGCTAAGGATTAGTATTTCAATTGTACGAGAGAAAAACCAGTGTTTAGAGATAGTAAAGTAAGTTGCGCCAAGTTGCAAAGATAGGTTGTGAGTTGGAATCTAAAAATATCTGATACAGGATGGTGTGGCTCATGGAGTGAGCTCCAGCCTGTGAAACAAAGGGTCACCAGTTCAATTCCCAGTCAGGGCACAAGCCTGGATTGTGGTCCAGGTCCCCAGTAGGGGGCCTGAAAGAGGCAACCTTGCACTGATGTTTTTCTCCCTCTCTTTCTCCCTCTTTTCCTCCCTCTAAAAATAAATAAATAAAAATCTTTAAAAATATCTGATACTTTTTCTAAGTGTCTGCTCTTAAATGCTTTAATATTACCTTAATGCTGTGGTTGTAGTAAAGATTGGGAACATTGTTTCTGAATAAACAGTTAACTAATAACCCTTCGGTATTAGATTCCTAAAATGACTGACAAATTACCACACACACAGTTGCTTAAACGTTAGACATTTATTTTCATAGTCTGGATACCATGAGACCAAAAATGAGTTTCACTGTGTCAAAATAAAATGGCAGCAGGGCCATGGCCTTTTTAGAGGCTCTAGGGGAGAATTATTCTTTGCTTCTTTTATATTCTAGAAGATGATGGCATTTCCTGGTTTGTGAACACATCACTCTATTCTCTGCCTCTATGATCACTTATTTCTCATTTTCTTTTTTAAGGTGTATTTTATTGATTATGCTATTATAGTTGTCCCAATTTTCTTCCCCATTCTTCCCCTCTGCCCTGCACCATGCCTTCCACCAACATTCCCTCCTATTAGTTCATGTCCATGAGTTGTACATGTAAGTTCTTTAGCTTCTCCATTTCCTACACTATTCTTGACACCCTTGTCTATTTTGTACCTACCATTTATACATCTTATTCCCTGTACCATTTCCCCATTCTCCCCTCTCCCAGTCCCTGCTAATAACCCTCCATGTGATCTCCATTTCTGTGAATCTGTTCCTGTTCTAGTTGTTTGCTTAGTTTTTGCTTTTATTTTTTTAGGTTCAGCTGTTGATAGTTGTGAGTTTGTGTCCTCTAACTCTCTCTTAGAAAGGTATCTGTTATTGTCATTAGGGCCACTCAGATAGATAATCCAGGATAATCTCCACGTTTGAATATCCTTAACCATTTACATTTTTTTAAATTTTAATTATTTTTGATTTTTTGTTGGTTATATGAGGTGTATCAGCTATGTGTTAGAGATTACAATGAGAATATGTGTTTAGGTTGCCATTACTAAGTTTACCACACTATTCTAGACCTTAATAACCTGTACTTTCAATTGTAGCAGAAGGTATCTCTTTAATTAGACTATTAGTGTATAATTTCCTCTTTTCCAAACCACTTGGCTTACAACCAGACTACATCTGTTAGATCACTTTTTTAATTCTAAAATTGTTTATAGCTATAATATCAATGGACTCATCTGGAAATTTTTTCTAAATTTAACCCTTCCCTTCCAACTGATTTCCTTCTCTATCAATGCATATTCTTGTTTTTTGTGTGGTCAGACTACTGTGCTCACTATCCAAATAGAACAATAATGCCCATTCCTTAGGCTGTTCATTTACTTATGTAGTTATCTTCACTTGAAATCTCTCTTTCTCTCTCTCTTTTGTTTTCTGAATTCACCATTTAAATTACTAATTCTCAGAGAAATTAATGGGAACACTGATATTTTCAAAAGAAAAAAAGTAATAGGCAAAGAATGTGAAGAGAAAAACCATAAAATGGTTAATTAACATATAAAACACCCATCACCCATAACCAGAATAAAAATTTAAAAAGAACATAAAATCTATGTTTATAATTATTTTTAATACACCTAAGTATTTTCTATGTGGAGTGAAATAGTAATTTTAATACATTGGTGCTCATATTCTCTATTTCATTTTATTTTGTAACTATATACCTGCCATCCATAATTCTTTACTTGCCCAAATTTATTATACTCATTCAATCTAATTAATATCCCAATCTTAGCCCTTTTGGGATTTGGCATGATTTAAATTTCTTATGTGCAATGAGATATAATCAATCAGTACAATTATAAAAATCCCCCAAGTTATTAGGGAAACATTATCTATATTGTATCAGAAGAAGAAAGCTGGCTATAACAGAGTAAAATTCTCATTAGTTTTCTTTTTTTTAAAGGTTTTATTTATATATTTTTAGAGAAAGGGGGAGAGAAGGAGAAAGAAAGAGAAAGAAACATCAATGTGTGGTTGCATCTTGCATGCCGCCTACTGGGAACCTGTCCCACAACCTAGGCATGTGTCTTGGCCAGAAATTGAACCCATGACCCTTTGGTTCACAGGCTCATGTTCAGTCCACTGAGCTACACCAGCCAGGGCAAATTCTCATTAGGTTTCAAGGGCCATTCGATGTTCAATAAAATATGAAGCTCTTTCAGTACAGAAACTAAATTGTACACTACTTTGTTATTTTACATGGTATTTAAGCAATACTAGAAACCTATTTAAATTAAATAAGACTTATAAACTAAAGTTATAGATTCTTTCCTTTCACAGCAAAGTATAATTAAAATGATAGATTATTTACCATAATTATAAACAGATACATTTTCACATAGTTATATATTTCATTGCCATAAGACATACAGTTATACACTATTTTATCTCAAACACCATCAATACTAACAACAGAATGAATCCAAATATATGAAGAACTAGACAATATAGAACAGAAAAATAACTGTCAATATTGAATAGTGAGGACTCCAGGTAGTGTTAAAGAGGCAAAGGAGAAATATATGATTCATGCCCTGGTTGGTGTCAAATAAGCAGACAAATTTTAAATCTCTTTTGGTGCAAATCCTTTTCCAAATAGAGCAAATTGTTTTATGGCACGTTCTTATGTTCACATCACTTCAAGTTCCTCTACAAACAGAGGAGCTAAAGATGTAGAAATAGTTTTATCTTTTTCTGGTAGTTCATCTAGAAAATTATGTTTTTCCTGTAATTCTCTTAAAACAATGGCATTGATTCTTATTAAATAATTTAGTACATAAATTCACATTCAAGAGCACCTTAATATATTTGTTACAGTGAAATATTTCTGGAATTCTGAGAGATATACTTATCTCAATTTTATTAAATAAAATATTAATATTCAAAGGTATATATTTTTAACCTACAATGGATAACTGAGATATTTCTTGATCATATTCTTCAATTGTAGTTCAATTGCTCTTTCTAGTTAATTCAACACTTCAAAAAACACACTTATTTTTATATACTACCTAAAGTCTCAGTGAAACTTTTTATGACTTTCTCCCACGTATTTCTGAGAATATTATTAACTAACATTATTCTTCTTTCAAAGCACAAATATTTTAGAATTTAATAATGTCACTAAGAGTAGCTAAACATTATAAATTATGCATTTTGATGCTAGAAGAATGATCATGTAATTCTTGGGAAAAATGTCCCCCTATGCAACAGTGTTTACCTCCACACATCGTACTTAGAGACTGAAAGGCATAAGCATAACACTTTTTAAAACTAGACTTCAATTAATATGGTTTCTTAAAAGAGCATACTGTTAACTGAACACATGTAATTTCTTTTTTGTCTCTGACAGACCCTCTTTGCCTTTGGTTTTTATGTTATCACTTTGTCTTTAACCATCTCATACTCTATGATATTTCATTTTTTCAGTTGTTGTTCAGATTTTTTTTCCTCTGTGTAATGGTTTGAATGTTTGCATTCCCTATTTACCCCCACCCCCAAATTGATATATTGAAACTTAAGTACCCAAATGGTGGTATTTAAAGATAAGGTTGTGGGAGGTGATGTTTGCTAAGGTGAAGGCTTGACAAATGGGATTAGTGCTCTTACAGAGACAGCCCCCTTGTCTCTTCCTCATATAAGTATACAAGGACAAGCAAGTAATTAGCAACCCAGATCTCACCAAGACCCATTCATCTTAATGTTGGACTTCCAGCCTTCAAGAACTGTGAGCAATACATTTTTATAAGCCACTTAATTTATGGTATTCTATTGGGCTGGCCAAAAAGCCCTTTAGTTGTTTTTTTTTGCCCCCCCTAAAAAAAAACCTTTTTCATTTTCACCAATAACTTTATTAATTTGAATATATTGAGTATGTTGTCCATCTCCTACATAGTATAACATTGATTATTTTCTCAATTAATGTCTCTGTTTGATCACTAAAAACTTCAGCTGGTCGACCCAAGCATGGAGCATTGTCCAGCAAGAAATCTCTAGCATGAAACTTCACAAACCACTTTTGATACGTTTCATCAGTCACAGCACCTTCTCTATATACTGCACAATTTTTTTGCATTTCAGTTGCGTTTTTACCTTTTTAAAAATAATAAAGCATAATATCTCAAAATGTTGCAGATTTTCTTCTATTTCACTATTAAAATGGCTACAGAAAAAAATTCACCAATTTTGATATATTTTTTTAGATTTTATTTATTTATCTTTAGAGGAGAAGGGAAGGAGAGAAGGAGAGAAACATCAATGTATGGTTGCCTGTCGTGTGTCCCCTGCTGGGAACTGGCCTGCAACCCAGGCATGTGCCCTGACTGGGAATCGAACCTCGATCATTTGGTTCGCAGGCCCGCGCTCAATCCACTGAGCTATGCCAGCCAGGGCTGATATTTTAAAAATGTACACTGATATGACAGCTGTCACAATACAATCTAACAAAATTGTTTTAAATGAAGTTAAAGTCAACTCAGTGCTACTGGAGCCATCTTACTGGAAACACACACACACACACACACACACACACACACACACACACACACACACACTTTTTGGCGAACCAAATATTATAGGAGCCTGAACTAAATCATCTGTTTAACATTCAGTGCTAGTCTTATCAGAGTTTTGCTTTGCACTTTATCCCTTTATTTTCTAATCACCACACGGCAAAACCCACACTGCTGTGAATTTTGTTCGATCTCTGACTTGAACCAACCAGGAAGACTTTTCCCCTTCCCAACTGGGCAGATTTTGAGATGTTTCTGGACGTATGGCAATGTTTACAGACATTTTTTTAGTTGTCACAATTAGTAAGGGGATGCTTCTGGAATCTAGTGAGTCAAGGTCAGGGATGCTGCTAAGCATCCTGTCACACAGAGGGTTTCACCACACTACAAAGCATTACTGAGCTCCAAATGTCAGTGTGGCAACATTGCTATAGTTTGAGCTGGTATAAATTTCTAACTCAAATGTTATGAGCATAAGATGAATACATTACACCCCACCTGGAGGCTTTTAGAGACCTATAAATTTCAATGTACCCAACACTGAATACAAGGATGGAGACCCTATACTTTTGCAAAATTTTAGTACCAAATTTGTGAATACTATACCAACTATGTTGTTTTATACCTTAATTTCATACAAACAAACAATTAATAAGGCCTCCCAATAATGTTCTAATTGTTTCTAATATTCTATCCTCTTCTCTATCCCAAAGTCACTCCTTTTATTTAAAGGAATATTATCTCTTTCTAGAATATTACAAAAGCCTCATTTCTAGTCTCCTACTCTATTTTCAGTGTCTACAATCAATGACTCTCAGATGCTATTTTGTATATGCAATATTTCAAGATAAAAGTTTATTATTATTATTATTATTATTATTATTATTATTATTTTGTTATCATACAGGTCTATCTTATAATGTCATAGCTGCTTACCTGGCTGGCTTCAATTTCTGTCACTTAGAATACATTAATTGTTCCAGCAATACAAAAGTAATTGTAAATATAAGTTTATTTTTCTCTTTTCCTTTTGACTGAATTTATTGGGTGACTTTGATTAATAATATTACACAGGTTTGAGATGCACAATTACATCTCAAATACACACATCGTATTGCATGTTCTCTACCCCAAATCAAATCTCCTTCCATTACCATTTATCCCTCTATGCCAGGGTGTCAAACTCATTTTCACTGGGGTCCACATCAGCTTCAGGGGTGCCTTCAAAGGGCCGAATGTAATTTTAGGACTGTACAGATGTAACTACTCCTTAACAGTTAAGCGAAAGATCGGCGCTGCAGCCGGGTAGAAACAAGGTGGAGGGCCCGTTTAGGCCAGAGGGCCTTACGTCTACCACCTGTGCTTGACACCTTCCTCCACCTCCCCGCTGCTTCCTCTCCCTCTGGTAATCACCATACTGTTGTCTGTATCTATGAGTTTTTCTCTTTTTATTCTTTTTGGCTTAATCTTTTCTCTCTCCCTCACCAAGCCCCTCAGCCCCTTCCAATGACAGTTGTCAGCCTGCTCTCTATGTGTCTATCAGACATTTTAAATATATTGATAAATAGGCTTACCCCTGCCTCTCTTGTCCCCTTAGCTAAAGTATATGTATCCTTTAAGATTTGGGCAAAATACTGCCTTCTCAATTTCCCACTGAATAGTTCTGTTTGAATTTTCCCACTCCCACCCCTTGCTTTCCATACATATCTCTATTTTGGTAATTTTCATATAATATGCATATTTCTGAGCTAATTCCTGCTTTTGTTTATTTTAGGTTTAATTTTATGTACATGTCAGAAAAGTAATTTTCAATCATTCCTAAATTATATACCTCACAAGGACACTGAGAAAGATACTATGGAATCCATATCCCAAAAATCCAAATAAAATAAATTAATGTCCTAGTTCTCTCATAAAGTGCTTATCATAACCTGGACTAATCAATTTAAGTCACAGGATAAATTTTACATGTGAAGCCATTAGCTAATGGACAATATATTTTTGGAATGGGCAAATTGAAGTGGAAGAAAGAGTGTTATTGGAGGAAAAATTCCGAAGTAGCTACTTAATTAGTCCCTGAGAGCACAAGACACTTCGTTTTAAAATTAAAATTTCTTAACTTTAATTTTAAAACTGGCCTGTGTGGCTAAATTGGTTAGAGTGTTATCCTGTAACCAAAAGTTTGCAGGATCGATTCCTCGTCAGGGTAAACAGCTAGGCTGCTAATTCCATTCCTGGTTTGGGTGCTTACCTCCCAGGCCAGGCATGTATAGGAGGCAGCCAATCAGTATTTCTCCCACTGATTCGAGTCAATGTTTCTCTCTTTCCCTTCCTCTCTCCCTTCTTCTTTCTCTAAAAGCAATGAAAAACTGTCCTCAGGTAAGCATAAAATATTCCTCAATCCTTTCCTTTAAAAAAATGCTCTATTAAAAAGAAAATGGAGAACAATAAAAACATTAGTTTTCTCTTCATCTCTTCTCTAATTTATTATGCTCTTCCATGATAGCATAAGAGCTAACATTATAAATATTTAGAAATATTTAGGTTTGTTTTCACATCAGATCCATTTTATCCAATGTAACTGTTAGAGTTTTCTCTCTTTTTTTATTTCTCTTTTTAATTGTTATTCATGTACAGTTTTCTGTCATTTACTCCCATCCCAGTCCACCCCCCAATGCTCCCCACCTCCCTCCCATTTCTTTTGTCCATGTGTCTTTTATACTTGTTCCTATAATCCCCTCCCTTTTTCACTGAAATTCCCTCCCCTCTCCCCTCTGGTTACTGTCATCCCATTTTCTTTTTCATTGTCTTTGGTTATATTTTGCTTGCTTGTTTGTTTAGTTGCTTAGGTTCCTGTTAAAGGTGAGATCATATGGTATTTGTCTTGTACCGCCTGGCTTATTTCACTTAGCATAATGCTTTCCAGTTCCATCCATGCTGTTGCATAGGGTAGGAGCTCCTTCTTTCTTTCTGCCACATAGAATTCCATTGTGTATATGTACCATAGTTTTTTGATCCATTCATTTACTGATGTTACTGATTTACCTAGGTTGCTTCCAACACTTGGATATTGTAAATTGTGCTGCTATGAACATCGGGGTGCATAGGTTCTTTTGGAATGGTGTTTCAGGGTTCTTGGGATACAATCCCAGCAGTGCAATTGCTGGGTCAAAAGGCAGTTCCATTTTTAGTTTTCTTAGAAAATTCCATACTGTTTTCCATAGTGTTTGTACCAGTCTGCACTCCCACCAACACTGAACTAGGGTCCCCTTTTCTCCA
>PVKM010012038.1:0-32287 GCA_004027735.1 Carollia perspicillata | reverse complement strand
TCCAGGAGCCATCTGGGAGCCCACCCTGAGTTGCCTCATTAGGAACAAAAGATGCTACTTTCTACTTGAGAAATTACAAGAGGTTTAGGAGCTCTGTGCCAGGAACTGGGGGCAGAGACCAATATATACTTTCTATTATTTCACACACATCCTCACACCTACACAGTGTATTCACATTTTCTGTATGTGTCTCCTTCTTACCCTTCAAAAGGGCACGCCCTGATATTATGAGTTCTTCCAGAGCGGTAACCTTCTCTATTTCATCTTTGTATCCATGCAGTTATTCCCACAATCCAAAACAAAGTATGAAACAGCCTTGGCTGGTGTGGCTCAGTGCACTGAGCGCCCGGCCCATGAACACAAAGGTCACCAGTTTGATTTCCAGTCAGGGCACATGCCCGGATTTCAGGCCAGGTCCCCAGTTGGGGTGTGTGAGAGGCAACCGATTGATGTATATCTCACACATTGATATTTCTCTCCCTCTTTTTCTCCTTCCCTTCTCCCCATCTAAAAAAGAAAATATAAATAAAATCTTTTAAAAGCGTGTTTCTAAACATGTCAATTAGAAGTACTACTGGCTGGTGTGGCTCAGTGGATTGAGTGCTGCCCTGCAGACTGAAAGGTTGCTGGTTCCATTCCCAGTCAGGGCGCATGCCTGGATTGCAGGCCAGGTCCCCAGTTTGGGGAGTGCGAGAGGCCGATGCTTGTCTGACCTTGGCTGGCATGTAAGGAATCTGTAAGAGAAAAAAAAAGTAAACAATTGTGAGAAGCCTACTTGCCCTGGGGGCGTATATGGATTCCTAGTGACCTGTGTTTTCATGAGCCACGGAGGTGAGGGACTCTGAGCCTGAAAAGAGTAGAAAGTAAAATCAGAGATCAAGCCTTAGCTTTGCCAAGCCCCAAACCACTAATATCCTCCGTGAGCAGCCAACAAACTAAAAAAGAAGAAGAAAAAGTAAAAAAACCTGCCAAACCAGGTGGACAGTGGGGATGTGGGCCTGTCTTATCTTAGCCTTGGATCAAAGTAAAGTAAAAAATAAACGAAAAACTGTCTCTCCCAAGAATTTGGCACCCCACACCTCCATTCATATGTATTTACTTAGAAACATAGTCAGCTTACCTGTTTCAACTCCAAGATGAAAATTTATTTAAAGTGTTTCTGGATTGTTAAGACCTATAGGCACCTGGAAGAAGCAAACCCAAACTCTCTCTTGAAGAATGCCATTCACCCCAGACCACAAAGATTGCCCACCAAGTTTTAGGTAACATGACTCACAAGGTTTTTTGTAAGTCTCTAACCACACAAGAAAACAAATCCCACAAGTAGAAGCGACCAACTACAGAATCATACCCCTAAAGATCAGAGACATTGTTATCAGCTATTAAATATAATTTAATTATGTTTTGTGTTAAAATAAATTGAAGAGGGAATTTAAAAGTACAACCAAGGAAAAAGTTATCAGTTAAGTAGATTGCCTGCCCCAATGTGAGTAAGCCTCATCAAGTACCCTGAGGACCTGACTAGACGAAAGGTGGAGAAAGAAGGAATTCATCCCTTTTGCTCTCTGCCTGCCTGAGTTGGGACATCTCGTCTCCTCTGGCCCTTGGACCCTGGTTCTCGGGCCTTTGGACTTGCACTGAATTACATCACCAGGTAGGTTTCCTGAGTCTCCAGCTTGTCGACAGCAGATTGTGGGACTTCTCAGCCAATTTGTCACATATATAGATACATCTATAGATATAGATATAGATACACACACACACACACACACACACCTGGAGAAACCTGATTAATACAAGTAGAATGCATGGTAGCATCAGTGAATCCACGTATCACTTAATGCCATACACTGTTAATACAGAGTGTACTCCTTAAACTGCAACTGTTGCTGGCAAAAACCCTACCCAAGTAGGAGGATTTGTCATATATGCGTGATATCAAGATTTGTCATATCAAGATTTTTAACTGCAACAAAAAACAAACCTGGGTGTTTTGAGCAGAAAAAAATATTTAAGAGATACTAACTAGCTCATAGAATCAAAGGGAAGACTGAAGAGAAAAATCATATTCTGAAGCTGCAGAACTGGTCTGTTGATAAGCTGTGTCTGTGAAGGTCTAGACACGTGGCTTGTGCCAGTGGTACCACTAGCAACGAACGTGGACTGATCACCACCCTCGCAGTCATTGCTTTTCCTGGAATTGGCCTTCCTGAAACCAGTTTGTCTAGCTCACTTTCAGGCAGGTGTGCATGACTGGCAGAGCCCAGTCCACATGCTAATGCTCTAGCAACAAACATGAGAAAGGAAATGTTTAGCACTTCCAGCTTTTGCAGAGGATGATAGGCTCTATATCTCAGATTCATAACCTGAGGGAATTTGCTAAATGCAGGATAGGGAGTTCCAATACAGGGGGCCCCAAAGAAATATCCAGTGTCCACTCTACCCTTAACCTTCAAGACATCCCTACCAGGGGCATCAGCTTTTGACTGATGCCAGGATACCTCACAGAGCTTTCTTCAAACAAGACACAAATTGTAGTGACCTATACTTAGAGCTGGTTATTGAATGAGGGCTGATTTAAGTCAAGCACAAACTACCATCAAGAAATCCTCTACCATACCAGAACACTGGGAAATTGGGAAGCTGCTGTCCAAACTATTTGCTCCAAGAACACACTATCTTAGCCAAGATCTGGGGAACAGAAAGCCACTGCCAGGGCTATTGGCTCCAGAAGCATGACATCCTACATCCTCGTGTGCTGCCTCATTTCTCTCCCCCTTAGCTCAGTTCCAGATTCAAGCCCCCAGGGAACTGAAAACGCATCTGGAGACATAGCTGCAAAGAGGTCTAGGAAATGCAGTTTGGGCTGGAAAGCTAAACCAGAGTGTATAAGGAGGTAAGAGAGGAGTGGACTGGTACAGATGAGGAGCAAGCTATCTACCCTATCTGCCCCAGGTATTCCCCATTTCACCTTATTCAACCTCTGAATGCTACATTAGAGAAAATTTATATACATAAGTAAAGAGTAAACTTTTATTCACTCTCCAAGAAAGAAAAGGGGCATGGTGTGGAGAGATATACCAGCATTGAGGGGTGGGGCCTTTGAGCTTTTATTGAATGATAATTGGGTTAAACAAGGATGGAGAAGGCTGTTGTGAGGCCCCTGTGCTGTTGAGGGTGTTGTAACATTAGGCTGTAGTTTGTTCCAATGTTATTGTCTACTGTAGGGAGCAGATAATCATGTTCTATTCTAGCTTCCCAGTAATTTCTAGTCTGATCCCCAGCCCAGAAGATGGGTGAGAAGGACACTGCCCACAGAGTCCAGAGAGACGGAGAAGGGTTAGAATCTTCTCTCCAAATCTCACAGAGACAGGGTTAGGGGTTCAGCCCAGGTCCAGATTCTACTGCCCACTGCTACCCTAGTCACAAGTCTCAGGAGGCCAAAAGAGAGGGAGAAATAGAGAATGTCCCCATACAAGCCACCAAAATATTAGGGTGGTTGGTGACATGGACTGTGAAAAATTCACAAAGAGAAGAAAGTGTAAAGATTTTATTCACTCTCCAAGAAATGAGGGGGACACGGTGTGGAGAGGTACACCAGCCTTAAAATATATTTTTTTTAATAAACAATGCATCAACATGGTAAAAAATTATAAACACCATCACCAGTAGACAATGAAAGGTAAAATCTCTTACTCGCCTCTGTCCTCTAATCCCCTAGTTTTCTTTCCAAGAATCATTGATTTTTACCAATTTCCTGTTTATTATTCCAAATATAGTCTATGCATATGTGTATATATCCCTACCCGTTTTTTTTACATATATATACAGCATAAAATACACACTTTTTTTCCTTCAATCTACTTTTAATAGCAGTGAGAGAAGAATCCCAGAGAACCTAATACTAGGTAAGGATGGTCCGACAGTGATGAGAACTCCATTTCTTTTTCATACAGTCATTGCTTTTTAAAAAATCTTTAGCCCTAACCCTGGCTGATGTAGCTCAGTGGATTGAACCAAACGACTGAGGTTCGATTCCCAGTCAGGGCACATGCCTGGGTTGCAGGCCAGTTCTCAGCAGGGGATGCACGAGAGGCAACCATACATTGATATTTCTCTTCCTCTCTCCTTCCCTTCCCTTCTAAAAATAAATAAATAAAATCTTTAAAAAAAAATCTTTAGCCCTAGCTGCTGTGGCTCAGTGGATTGATCTGGCCTGTAAAGCCAGGAAGGAGTCAGGCCGGGTCCCCCAGTTGAGGGCGTGTGAGAGGCAACCAATCAATATGTATCTCGCACATAGATGTTTCTCTCCCTCTTTCTCCCTCCTTTCCCATCTCTCCAAAAATAAATAAATGAAATCTTTATTTTTTTATTTCTTATAAAATATTTCAAATATTTAAATAATACAAAAATGAAAAGAATTTAAAAAGTAAGTCTTTTTTTAATTTTATTTTATTTTAATTGTTGTTCAAGTACAGTTTTCTGTCTTTTACTCCCATCCCAGCCCATCTCCCCAAAAAGTTAGTCTTCCTCAAGTTCATTTCCAAAAGTAATTGCTATAAACAGTTTGCGTGTCTATTTATCTATATCTATCTACCTGTTTGTATATGAGGTCTGTCCATAAAATATCCAGCCATTTACTATGAAACATAGAGATATTTACTGAAGAAGATACGTGATACAAGAAACATTGTACACAGGATAATGACACCTCAGTCCCCTTGAAAGTAGGCACCTTGGGACCTCACACAGTTCTCCCAGTCGTCATCAGCTGCCCTGTCATATTTTCCTGAATCTCATCGACAGTCTGAAATCTCTTTCCTTTCAAAGGTGATTTTAGTTTTTGGAAAAGCCAGAAGTCTCAAGGCACCAAATCTGGGCTGTAGGAGAATGAGTTACCTGGGTGATTTGATGTGTTGCCAAAAAACTGCACCAGTTGTGATGCATGAGAGGGCGTGTTGTGATGACGCTGCCAATCAGCAGTTGCCCATAGCTGCAGCTTTCTGAATCATCTGGATGGTTTCCGCAGAGGAATGTTCAAGCTTAACACAAAATGTGATGCAGACTCGTTGCTTTACTCGCCCAGTCCTTTTGAATGTGATGACCATAAATGCTCATTCAAGGGCAGTTACCGCCCCCACTGACTGTGACAGTGAAATCGCCATTGCTCACGCATGCGCATTCCAGTCCACTCGCCTTGCATGCCAGATTACACTGATGTTGCACAGAGTAGCTGTCATTACACTAACAATGGCTGGACTTTTTCTGGACAGACCTCATATATGTGTATTTTTTTCAGAATTTTAAAAAAATTAAATGTATTGGGATAACATTGGTTAATAGCATTATATAATTATATGTGTATAGTTATTGTGGCTTTGAAATCCTTCCTTGATATTGTGCCAAATTCTTCATTGGCTAGAGCAGTTGACTACAAGTTTATCTCATAGCCTTGTAAGCTGTTCTTAATTAATCCCTTCAATCTTGGCTCTCTACTGAGACTCCTCAAAGCAAACAAACAAGTCTGATCTCACTGTGCACTTGCTGTTCCTCAGTGGTAGACCCTTGACATTCAAGCTCCTAGTTTCTCTCTTGAATTCTGCCAAAATTCTCTGGGCAACTTCTGCAACTCTGCGTGTATTCCCTACCAGGGGTGTCCAGCCCACGACCCACGGGCCACATGCAGCCCAAGATGACTATGAATGTGGCACAACACAAAATCATGAATTTACTTAAAACCTTTTATTCGCTCATTAGTTTTCAATAGTGTTTGTGTATTTAGTGTGTGGCATGGGATAACTCTTCTTCCAGTGTGGCCCAGTGATGCCCAAAGGTTGGACACCCCTGGCTATGCAGTGGAATCCTGATTTTGTCCTCCCAGACTTCTCCTGTGGAGGACCACTTTGTGTGAAATTGAAGACTGTAGCCCTGCTCAAGCAAGACCTTGAAAGAGGACTGTAAGTCTTGACCTGAACACTGGGAATGCAGGAGGCAGGCATGACCTGATGCTAGCACCAAGGGTTCCTGTGGATAATCAGGCCTGAAGAATGCATTGTATCCTTTCAAGCTTGCTTTGCTTTGTATAGCCCTGTTGGTATAAACCAGATAAGCGTAAGGAGTGGACTCCTTATCTCTTGAACGGCCATCTGGCGTCAGCTTGTCTAACAGACCCTGACCTGAGGCAAATCTCTGCGTTCCTTCAATTGTTATCTATAGACAATATGTTTTCTGTTAACTATAGCCTCTGGGCATTGATTGATGGCTATGCCTGCATGCTGTTTACTGCTGCACACACCGATCCCAATAAAAGCCATTTCAGAGAAAGACGCAGGGCATTCTCCACTAGAGGGAATCGCCACCCCTTTTCCCTCTGAAACAACAGATCGTGTCCAGGACAACTCATTCTCATCTGCAGCAGCGGCGAGAGCTCCCTGGGACGAGGCATCCCACACTTCCCTCTCTTCTAACCACAGATCTGTGATCTCTCTGGGACACAGGAACGGAGCATAATCCAAAACAGGTTAATCAGCTTTTTCCCTGAGATTTTTAAAAATAGAATTGGGAGAAAGATGCTCCTTTCCTTTCTAGTTAAAGATAATGTGATTAGCCCTGGCCTAGTTGCTCAGTTGGCTAGAGTGTCTTCTTAATGTGCCAAAGTTGTGGTTTTAGTCCTTGGTCAGGGCACATATTAAGACTTAACTAATGAATGCATAAATAAATGGAACAACAAATCAATATTTCCTCTCTCTCTCTCTCTCTTCCTCCCTCCCCTCTCTCTCTACAATAAGTTTTTTTAATTTAAATATATTGTGGTTATGTGAGTCTGTAACTGCTGACCACCACAGACCCACCTTCATGGTGAAGTCAGATTTTGCTTCCATGGCAATTTTACCATGTATTACAATTTCCTAACAGTTGTTGCAACTCAATTCACACGACAGAGATAAAGGTCAGTAACATTCTTTATTATACAATAGGCAATACTCTAGATTCTCTTCAGATCAAATAAATCTTTTGCCTTTTTACAACAAGGAATAATCATCCTTTTGCCATATTCACAGGTTCTGAGGACTAGGAAGTAAATATCTCTGGGTGTTGTTATTTAGTCTACCACATAGGATAATAGTGCAATGCACCTCATATGGCTGTTGTAAGCATTAACAGAGTTAACACATGTAAAACTTGTACATGGATAGCTCTCAATAAATGTTGACTATTATTTTTATTATTATTCATTTCTATAAAGTATCTTGTTGTTTTGGGGCCATCTCATGCCTGAATATCCTTCTTATTTTGAGGGAAAGTCCTGTTTATGAGTCTCAGGTTAGGGAGAAGCCCAGCTTGTTTCACAGAAGTTTGAAGAGAGACACGTATTTGCCCTATCATCTAGGCCAGCGATTTTGAAACTTTTTCATCTCATGGCACATGTAAACCAATTACCAAAATTCTGTGGCACACCAAAAATGTGTATTTTTTACCAATCTGACAAAAAAAATAGATATGGTTGATTAGTTACAAGAAATAGTAATTGGCCCTGGCTGGTGTAGCTCAATGGATTGAGCATAGGCCTGTGAAGCAAAGGGTCACTGGTTCAATTCCCAGTCAGGGCACATACCTGGGTTGCAGGCCAGGTCCCCGGTGGGGGACACGTGAGAGGCAACCATACATTGATGTTTCTCTCCCACTCTTTCTCCTTCCCTTCCCCTCTCTCTGAAAATAAATAAATAAAATATTTAAAAAAAAGAAAGAAATAGTAATTGACTACCCTTTTTGCTCCAAAGTTACATTTAAAAAAATAAGGTGCCTATACTTATATATAAGGATTCCTGGTACTGAGAATTAATCAAACAGACACAGCCTTATTATGTGAGGTGATCAATAAGATGCAACTCAATTATATCACCTATATATTTATGGTTCAAGGCAGGGCATTCACACTGGACGGCTATTGTTGTGTTGGCCATTGTTATTTTTTATTTGACAGTCGAAGGGGAAAGATGTCAGTGTCCCTGATTAAATAGTCAAATATGGCATGTTTTAAGAATTCTTGAGGCACCAGTTAAAATTCACTGATCTAGGCAATGGGCCAATACCCAAAGCTTGGCTAATAACATTGCCTGGGACACTAGCATCTCACAAAGACCCAGTGTGAGATATCGAGGGCTGCAGCGATGGTGTCGGGAGTCCAGCAGCAGCAAATATTCAGTGGTGGTGTCGTGCGTGGTTATGCTTTTCCTGTTGTGAGAGATGATTCAAGCTGTTGCGCTTCTTTTGGCCAAATGGCTTTCTGTTCCTTCTCCAAGACCACTTCTCCTATTTTCTCTTTCTTTCTATGAAGTACTTAATATCCTTCTGGTAAAGTCCTTTTCTGCCTAAGTTAGCCACTGTTGGCTTCTATGGTTGCAACTAACAGTCCTGACTGGCATTTTATTGGAATTCTAGTGGGTCTGCTATTTGTGGAACTTAATTAACTGTAATCGTTTGACTTCCAGATGATGTGCCCCTGAAGGTGAGAGAGACAATGAGTACTTGATTAGAGCAATTTCACAAGCAGAAACATGTAAGAGAGAGTTAATTAATGACTTTATGTCCCTACAGCAAGAAAGGGAAAATTCTAGGTTAGTTTTCCCAATTCCAAGCAAAATTTAAAATCCAGAGCAATCAGGAAATGTGGCAAGAAGACTTTCTGCCTCTATCCAACACTCTGGTCCTATTGAACACCTGGTTCAACATGTACTGATTTTCCACAGATGGTAAAGGGACACCTGGATATCCACCTGCAAATGAAGTAGGACTTCCACCACAATTGATGAAAGAAAAAATAGATAAGTTGCCCTACCTCGAAGTTTAAAATGTTAGGCCATAAACATCACCAAAAAAGTAAAAAGGTGACCAACAAAATGAGAGAAAATGTTTGCAAAATCATATAACTGATAAAGGACATGTCTATGGTATATAAAGAACTCTTACAGCTCAGTACCAAAGATGTATATATAGCTCAGTCAGAAACTGGGTAAGAGATTTGAATAACATTTCTCCAGAGAAGCTATATAAATGTCCAATAAGTACATGTAAAGATGTTCAACATCATTCATCATTGGTCATTAGAAAAAAGCAAATCAAAACAATAATGAGACATCATTTTACAGACGTGATATCTACCTGACCTCTGGGGAGGCAAGGGGAGAAAGGACACCGAATTCAACCAATGATTGATGGCCAACCAATGGCCCATAACTCAATCAATTGTGCTGATATAATGAAACCCCAGTAAAAACTTTTTTATAAATAATTTTTATTGATTATGCTACTATGGTTGTCCCATTTCCCACCTTGATTCCCCTCCACCTTGCCCACCCTCTCCCACCCACATTCCCCCCTTTAGTTCATGTCCATGTGTCATAAGTTCTTTAGCTTCTACATTTCCCATACTATTCTTGCCCTCTCCCTGTCTATTTTCTACCTACCATCTATGCTACTTATTCTCTGTACCTTCTCTGCCCCTCTCCTGCTCCCACTCCCCTGTTGCTAAGCCTCCATGTGATCTCCATTTCTGTGGTTCTGTTCCTGTTCTAGTTGTTTGCTTAGTTTGTTTTTGTTTTTGTTTTTGTTTTTGTTTTAGGTGTGGTTGTAACCATAGAAGCAGAGACTGGACTAATGCAGCCACAAGCTAAGGAGTGCTGGTAGCCAGCCACAAGAGCTGGAAGAGGCAATGAACAGAGTCTAACCCTAGAGTCAAATGGACGATAGTCAACACCTTGACTGTGGTCCATTGAAACTGACTGCCGACTTCAGTCTTCTAGAATTGTGAGAGAATAAACTCCTGTGGTTTCCAGCCACCAAGTTTGTGGTCATTTGTTACTGCAACCTCAGGAAACTAATACATCCATTTACTGATGAAACCGAGGCCCAGGGAGGTGAAGAAACTTTCCCGAAGTCCTCTAAGGAAGCCAGATTCATATCCAGAGTATCTGGTTCCAGGGCCTATGCTCCTAATGTCTGCATTATTAACAGAAAGCAGATTCTTATTGCTCACTGTGTTGCTGTGGCTGCCACATTCACTTTTTCACAACTTCTGAAGATCTGCTCCTTCCACCCCCACTCCTGGTGATGATTTCTACATTATAAGCTCTTTGAGGCTAAAAGAAACAAAGGTGTCCCCAGCTTGCCTCAGGAAACAGAGGTTCATTGTTGTTAAGATACATAGATAAGAAATATAATAACCATTTCAGGCTGTACAACCAGACTTTGTGTAACTGAACCCTTGTTCTTTGCCATTAAGATATAGTAACAGTTCTAGTGACTGAAAAATAACTCCAGTCGTCACTCTCCTCCCCCACCCAGAGGTGGCCACTCATTGTGCTCTGTCCAAATCACTCCTCCAGTCCTCCCGATACAGGTCGCCTCTGTCCCTGACTCTCCTTCTCCCTACTGCCTCCACTGATGACTTCTCTCTTAATTCTCCTTATAGAGCCCTCTTGATTTCTTCTTTTCCCAGATGCTGTTGCCTTGTGGCTTTTGCTTAGTGCCTTTTATTTCTGTCTCTACTAGTTTCACTTGTGGACAAATGCCTAAAAAAGGGATAGGTCTAGGTTGGTGAAGCACTAGTTGATATAGTACCCTTATTGGTCAGAGTTATCATTCTAGACTTCTGTACAGTGTTCAGATTCCACTCAATATTTTCAAAACACTTATATAATTTTTAAATGTTTAAATATTGATATTGCAATATGTTGGAAATTCTATCTTTTGCAATATTTAATATTAGACTGAATGACTTTAATGTCATCTTAAACAAATGCACAGGAGTACACGGTTTTTCAAAATTGTTTTAGAGGCTATGCAAGCAAAACAGTTGCCTCAGTGCCCAAATTCTTTCTTTATCAGAGTCTTACAGCAAATAATGGGAAGAAAGGTTATAAGTTGACAAATAAAGGAAAACCAGCTAAATACAAGTGCCCGTATTGAGAAAAAACTTTCTGACTTTATTAATAATAAGATCTGTACTAAGCACCCTGGCTGGTGTGGCTCAGTGGGTTGGGCATCAGCCTGCAAACCGAAAGTCACTGGTTCGATTCTTGGTCAGGGGCACATGCCGGGTTTGTGGGTCAGGTCCCTGGTTGGTGGTATGTGAGAGACAACTGATCAATGTTTCTCTCTCACATCCATATCTCTCTCTCTTTCTCCCTCCCTTTCTCTCTCTCTAAAAATGAGTAAATAAAACCTTTAAAAAAAGGTCTGGGCTAAGCATTTGAGATATGTTATCTCAGTTAATTTTGATGATTAACTTCTGATGTAGGCTCATTTTACAGGTGGGCAAACTAAGGCTCAGAGAGGTTGTGACTGGCCTAGGTTTACACAAAGTAGTCAACGACAGAGCTGGGATTTGAAGCTACCTCTGCCTGACCCCCAGCTCTGTGTTTTAACCACATCATTGCCAAACAGCAGAGAGAGGTGAGGTCTCCATTAGCTGCTGTCTCTGGCAATGGTAGCAGCTGCACCAACAACATCCAGGGGCAGTGGCAGACAGAGCCACACCAGCAGAGAGGAGACGAAGGAGCGGCTCAGGGCAGGACGGCAAGCAAACCCAAAGCGCTGTGGTACCTGTGGCCCAGACTCACGGGTTCTGTAGCCCAACAAAGGAAGCCAGAGTGACCTCTGCTGGCCTAAGAAGTCACCATTCCCATGCCACACTGAAAGCTAGGAAGGGAGGCTTCTGCTGTGCTCTCTGAGGGCGAGGGACAAGCACTTGTTATCAGATGATTATTCTCCACTTCGTTCTGTGCTCCCTTGTATTTGTTATCTTCAACCAACTTTCTACTCATCCCCATTTCAAAAGTAACAGTACAGTGACTAAATTGGTGGACTCTGGGCCTAGACTATCATCATCATTATTATATTTATTTATTTATTTATTTATTTATTTGAGAGAGAGACATGGATTTGTTGTTCCACTTATTTATGTATTTGTTGATTCTTCCATGTGCCCTGACCAGGGATTGAACCCACAATCTTGGTGTATCTGAAGATGCTATAACCAATTGAGCTACCTAGCCAGAGCCTTGGACCTAGAATTTTTGAATCCTTGTTCTTACTCTTTATCAGTTGTGCAATCTTAGTCAAGTACATAAACTTTCTTTTTTTTTTTAATTTTATTTATTTATTTATTTATTTTTAGAGAGAGGGGAAGGGAAGGAGAAAGAGTAGGAGAGAAACATCAATGTGTGGTTGCCTCTCATGTGTCACCTACTGGGGACCTGGCCCACAACCCAGGCATGTGCCCTGACTGGGAATCAAACCAGTGACCCTTTGCTTCACAGGCCTGTGCTCAATCCACTGAGCTACACCAGCCAGGGCTCACATGAAACTTCCGGATAAGTTTTTACCACTTCTCTCCTAAGTCCCACTCCAGTTTCTAGATTTTGCTTAGATAATTTGGTACTCTTTGTTTCAGACTATAATTGGAATTTCCTTAGCAGTATGTTTCCTCCATCTCAGTAATCTTTTTTTTTACCCTTTACATTACATTTTCAGATAATTTATTAATATCCTAATACAATGGACATATAGTATATATTTCCAAGTAATCTATCAGTATCAAACGAATACCCAATTGATGTTGATAGACTACATATATATAGTATACTTGTGTTTATGTATATGACTAATTTTCTTTGTTACCTTATGTATTTTATTTTATTATTTAAAATTTTTTTAATTTATTTATTTTTAGAGAGAGGAGAAGGGTGGGAGAAAGGGAGAAAGAGACACATCGATGTGAGAGAGAAACACTGATCAGCTGCCTCTCATATGCACCCTCCCAGGGACAACCTAGGCATGTGCTCTGACAGGAGTGGAACTGGCAACCTTTCCCTTTGCAGGATGATGCCCAACCAACCGAGCCACACCAGTCAGGGCTGGGGTTTTTTTAATTTTATACACTTTAAAACATTCAGAGAAGAGGTTTATAGCATGTTCACAAAAAGACTAAGAACTCCTACCCTAGATAACCCCAGCTGCCCCTACAATGTTCATTACCATTTCTACTCCAAGGACTTTCCTAATTTTGTTCTCCAATCAGACTTCTCCTGAATTCCAGGTCCACATATTTAAACACACACATATCTCCCATTTGAGAACCCCAAGTGGTACTTTAAAGGAACCCCCAACTCAACGTGTCCAAAACCATGCTCATAAATTCCTCCCCAGTCTGGTCTTTGTCTGATGAAAACTTTTCAGAACGTGGCTCTGAGAAAGCCAGAAGCCAAGGAGTCGCCCTTGAGTCTCTCACCTCTCTCACTTCCATACTTAACCCTCACCTCTGTCTGTTACTTCATCTTCTAAACTTTGCTCTTGTCAGCACTTCCCCTATAGCTTAGAGATCACTGGTGACTACCTGTTTTAGTGGAACGGGAGGAGTAGAAATCAGATGGGTGTGGTTTGGTAGATAGTGGGCAGGAAGTAGGCAAAAGGAGATAGGAGATGTAGACAACTCCTTTGGAAACTTTAGGCAAAGAATTCCAGAAGATTTTGTAAGATGGTACCTTTCTTTCCTTTCGTTCCCAGCCCTATGTTTAGCCCATTGATGGCCCTGGGTCAGACAACTGCTGGCCCCAGTAAATAGACAGAACCTCAGACCTATTGCTGAGCTTTCCCAGGGTGAACTATCATAAAAACACCCACGGATGGTGATATGAAAGAATCTGTGTATGCCAGGAAGTAGGAGGTTCCTTGTAATATAAAACTAATTCTACAGTTCATGCATCTGCACAGATACAATAATCTTTTCACTGATCTCCTCCATCCATCCCAGATCTCTTTCAACTTGTGCTCTATGCAGCAGCCAGGAATCTTTTCAAATGTAAATCTGATCATTTTAATTAAGCTCTTTGGTTTCCACCTTAACTCCTGAAGTGGCTTCCCACTGCTCTTAAGATAAAGGTTAAAAAAAAAAAAAAACTTTTGGCAGCCTACATGGTTTTAAATGATTAGGCTCCTGCCTTCCTCATCAGTTTTTTCTCCCCTGACTCTGCGTTCATGCTCTGTACCACAGCGACTGTAGACTTCTTTTCATTCTTTAAACACATTAAGGTCTCTTCTATCACTGGCTTCGGGTATGCTCTCCCATCTGCTTGGGATGTCCTCACCCTCTCTTTTCTTATTTAGTTAACTCAGATGTGACTTCCTCAGGGAAGTCTTCATTGCTAAGTCAAGACTTCTGTTTTGACTTCCCTGTTTTTCCCTTCAGAGTACTTGTCACAGTTTATAACTGTATATTAGCTGTTGTGATTATTTGATAAATGTCTGTCACCTCTAACAGACTGGAAGCCCTAGGAGGGCAGGTACGATGTCTCTTTTCGTATCATAGTATCCTCAACCATGATAGTATAGTGCCTGGCACAGGAAAGGTACTCAATAATGTGTGTATGTGTACACATGCATATGACTGGCAAAGTGCCTGGAAATGCAGAGGAAAGCAGACCTGGACTGAAGTGACTTCATAAGGAGACACCACAGTGAGTGGCCGTCAGAGCAGCCCATCTGCTTGCCTCACAGGCATCTCTCTGGTTGGGCTGCTGTCAACTGCCACTTATAATAGGATTTACCACCTACTTGTTTGGTTTCTGAATCATCTGAATCCACCCTCATTCAGCAATGTGGACTATCAGCTTTCAGGGACAGAGAGAACAACCTTGAACTAATTACCATTTATTCCTGCTACCAATATTTATTCTGTGCCTACCCCTCCTGCATTCAAATACTGTGCAGAGGATGGGGAAACACAAATGAATGAGGCCTGAGTATTATTTTCATGGAATTTCTAATTTTGAAGCACAGATGGATTTGTAAGAAAAATTATAACTTCCTGTTTTAAAACACTAATATTACAAATTGTTAAATGATCACAGAGAAGAGGATAACCATCAAAGCACTTAGCAACACCCTATCGAGAAGTGCTATTAGAATGATGACCCAAGGGACATGCTTTTAAAACCTTCTAAGGTCTAAGTTTGAAACAGTTGAGATCACAAAACAATTTCCTTAGACTGCATGAGACATGTCCCTTAAAAAAAACAAACCATCAACCCTAGTTCTGTAGATCAGTTGGTTAGATCATTGTCCTGATACGCCAAGGTTGTTGGTTTGATCCCTGATTGGGGCACATACTAGAAGCAACCAATAAGTGCATAAATAAGTGGAACAACAAATTGATGTTCCTCTCTCTTTTCCTCCCCTCACTAAAATCAATAAAATTATTTTAAAAAATTTAAATAATTTATTAAAAATAACCATAACTAGGTTGCTATTTATGTCCCTGGCTTTTATTAAACTAAAATAAATATCCATATGAATTTTGCGTTTGCATTTCTTGTCCAAATCTTCTTGCCCTGGCCGGTGTGGCTCAATGGATTGAGTGCTGGCCTGTGAATCAAAGGGTCACTAGTTCAAATCCCAGTCAGGGCACCTGGGTTGCAGGCCACGTCCCCAGTAGGGGGGTGTGTGAGAGGCAACCACACATTGATGTCTCTTTCTTTCTCCTTCCCGTCCCCTCTCTCTAAAAAATATATAAAATCTTTTTAAAAAGTCATCTTGATTGCCTTACCACCTCATTCACCAGTTCCTAATAAAGTGATATGAGAAACTACCTTTAGAAGTTAACGCTACAGAAAAAAAAAGGTCTGTCTCCTTTGATGAGTTGATTCTTTTCAGATGACAAGATTTATTCACTATGTACTGTTTTTGTTTTTGCCCTGGCAACCAGGAAGCTCAGAACTAAATTTCAAATTCAGTCAGTCATGTTTAATTATTAGGATAATTATGATCTTTTTCTTTGGCCCTAATGTTCCATTTCTAGTTTTCTAGTCGATTGTAACCCTTCTTTATTATGGAAAGGAGATAGGATAGAATAAATTTAACGTCTGGTATGCACAGTCATTTTAGAATTATTTCTGATATTTGTCAAACATAAATGCCAAAAAAAAAAAAAAAAGAATGACCTGTGTTTGGACCTTTATAAAATTTGGAGAAACTGGGGAGGACCCAGAGTAAAGCAACAGAAAGGGACAACGAATGGAATGAGGTACTATACCATGTCCATATTCTTCAACTCAAATATTGGGGCATATTGATCAGGCATATCATACTTTTCCTGTAACAGGGAAAGTATCTGAAATTTAGATTGTTCTGGAAACTCCCAGAGATACATCAAAGCAGACGGATCCCAGGAATCATTGTCAGTATTTAATGTATGTGAGTAGTTTTAGAAAGGTTTTAACCTTTTTTGTCACGGATTCCTTGGACCTGTTCCCCAGTAATATACACGCACAGAACAGTTTCTAAAAGTAGAACCATCCTGTCACCGATTAAGTTTTTCAAAATATCAAAAGCACCTGAACTATCAGGTCTGCTGGGGAGACTGGCAAATCTGCTATCAGCTGAAGTTCTTAACACTCTGACACCATTCTTAAGTGGTTTGAACCAGTTGGTTGTTTTGTTTGTTTTTAACTTTTGTGAGGAATGGACTCCTTTGATAAGCTGAGTATGAGTCTTCTCTCCTAAAATATATCCACACCGCCGCCCACACACACAATTTTGCAGTTCCATAGGATTGATAGACTTCCTTAAGCCCATTCTCAAATCTCACGTTATGTTTAAATTGAGACTTCCTGGAGTCAGGGAAATGCCCTTGAGGACCTTTCAGAATCACCCTCTCTTTTATCACGGGGACTAGAACTACATAGAAGGAGGTTGCGGGACACGAAGACAGCGACTCTCCTCAGCCTCTCAACAAGCCCCTCCGAAAACACTCCTCCACTCCTCCAAGCTCTCCCCTCCCCCACGCCCCGGCCGCGCAGGTGCGAAAACCTAAGGGGCCACCCGCGAGCGACGGGAAGGAGTGGGGGGAATGGAACCCTGGGAGGGGCGGAGGCGGGGGCCCACCCTTGGTTGCTTGGTGACCAAATTCTCCGCCCAAGCCGTTCCATTTCCTCGATAGGGGGCGTCACGGCCCGGACTGTTGCTGGTGGACCTCAAAGAGTGGCTTTCTTCCTGCTTTCCCCCCTCCCAGGACGGTGATCACGTCCGTGACGTCACAGGAGGCGGGGCCAGGGCCGCTGCCGGGTGCCGGAGGCGCCATTGGAGCCGGCTTGGCTTGAGAGCTCCGCTGAGGAGCTGGAGGTTGGACGGCACCTTCCACCGCGTCCGCTCCTGGTCCCTTGCTGGTCAGCGGCATGGCGTGTGGGGCGACGTTGAAGCGGCCCATGGAGTTCGAGGCGGCGCTGCTGAGCCCGGGTTCCCCGAAGCGGCGGCGCTGCGCCCCTCTGCCCGGCCCCACTCCGGGCCTCAGGCCCCCGGACGTCGAGCCGCCGCCGCTTCAGATGCAGACCCCACCGCCGACTCTGCAGCAGCCGGTACCGCCTGGCAGCGAGCGACGCCTTCCAACTCCGGGTAACCGACGCTGCGGGCTTGGCAGGAAGCCAGGCCCTGGCATTTGGGGGTGGGGTGGGAATGGGGGGAAGGGTTATGGACGCTAGGCTCATTTACCCACGGACCCCTTCTTTGCCTGCGAAAAGGGAACTGGAGCCGCCGGGCCTGGTTGCTTCCGGGGAAGGGAAACATCCGGGAGAGGTAGTGGGGTCACAGTATCGGTTTTCGGTTTTCCTGGAGCTGGCGAGCCTGGAGGGATAGGCAGCTAGAGGAAAATGGGAATATCCTTGACCGCTCCGAGCCCTCTGCGTCCCCCCAGCCCCTCGTGCCTCTGCTGCCTGGGCCTGCACTGAGGCCGCCCTGTAAATCGGTGGGCCCTGGGAAATTGGATTCTACTCACGAACCCGGCCTTGAGGGTGGGGGTTGGGGGCTGGTTACTGGGAAGGGGCCTGAGTGTGTGCTGTTCCGCACTGTACTGTAGCTTGCAGGGAGACCTGATTTACAGAAGCCTTGAGGGACCGGAGGCCGCCGCAGAAGTCATGGAATCCGATTTCAACCTGACTAATTCTAAGGGACTGGCCGTGTTCTTTTATTGTATGGCTATTGTCTTGTACCATATATGGCTTGAAATCGGTAGGCCGTTAGCTAGAATTTGAGAATCCTTAAACATACAGAGGTTCCGAAAGCAGGAATTCAGCTATCCGTAGCAGACTGACTCGCCTTCAATAAGGACATTGGTCAAGGAAAGGGGAGAGCTAGTGTGACAATAAAGTAAAAACAAGAACAAAAAAACACGAAACCCTAACCATTGTTTGAGAGTTGAGGGGAAAATGCATCAGAATTAATATTTAGCAGTTTTAAAAGGCTCCCGGAAATGGGGGAAGTCTCAAAACTGGACTTTGGCAAGTCATTTCTTTGTGTGTTTTTTCTACTTTTCAAGCATAAGCAAAACTTTGGAATTGCCTTAAAATCATGGTTTCTTTACCCCCTTTCGGTTACCAGTGTCTTGAGGCTTTCTTTCTTTGCAAATCCACAATACAGATTTCAGGCCCTCATCCTTTGGCACTAGTGTTCTTGCAGTTGCCAGCCAAGCTCTCCTAGACTCATGTTCATCTCTCTATGCTGGCATTTAAAGGACTTAACCAACTACAACCGTATCTCACCTAGTCAAATCTTTTATACATTTTTTTTTTTTTACCAACCTATGTCTTTGCTCCCTTTCCTCAGGCCCACCTGGCTGTGTCTGTATTCTTGCCTTCCAACATGATGCTTTCCCCTCCTATTTGCTAATCCAAATGCAGTCAGTTTCCCATCCATTACCTGACTAGCCCTGCCTTTGAGGAACTCTGTTGGACTCTAAACTCTTTGACCACTTAATGTTGCAGTGAAGGAGAATGTTTGCAAAAGTTCTTTGTAAAGAGCCCTTCAAGGGCAGAGTGTGTAGATGCCCACTTAAAGTGATTTTTCCTCCCTCTTCTCCTGCAGCTATGCAGGGATAGTCACATGGTCAGTCTTCTGGGTCTGTTTTCTACAGCAAAATAAAATTCATTGTCGCCCTATCTATCTTGATGGGTTGTTTCTTCCAGTAATATTCTCTAGACTAATTTTATTGTAGTTCATATTACAGCAAACGCATAATAAGTGATTGCTGAATGTATTTGGAAGCCTGAATATGGCACAGTGCCATAATGGGAGCCACTGTTGTTGTTTTATCTTAAAATTTATTCTTTGCATGAATCATGCAAACTAGCATCTTGGTCATTTTTGGTTAAATTATTTTGTTTAAATGTTCACTTGTAAAGATTGATCTGTTTGTTATGTTCTTCAATGCTTATTGGAATATGGTTCTGTTATGAAAGAAACAAACTATGAATGATTCATTATTTAATGCTTTGGCTTACGTGAAAGATGCCTTCTGGATTAAAAAGGAAGAATGAGGGAGGAAATATTAGTTGTTACACAAGTAGAAAGAATAAGGCCAACTAATAGAAAAGTGAATATAAAAACCAGTGACTTCACCCCGTAACATCCTAGTTATCTCAAGGGTTGTAAAGTTCTCTCAGAAATGGTCAGAAAATGTGTTTTTACTTCACTTAAAAAAAAAGATATGTCATAGCACTTTTTGAAGAAAAGGCCTATAAAATTGAGTCTTTTATTGCTTAAAAGAGTGAGGTGGATGGATGCCAGGGATGAAAAGGAGTTACCTCAGGGAGATGTTTGTAAACACGGAGTGAGTCTAGATGCAAAGCAATTAACTGATCATGACTAGATCAGAATGAGGAGGTATCATTTTAGCTGGGTCTTGAATGTTGGAAAGAGAGACACAGCCCCATTTTAAGCAAAGCAAAATTGCTTGAATGAAGGACAGAAAACCCACACGTTAAGGACAGGATTGTTTAATGCAACTGGGTTGTAGTGGGAGCTGGAACTGGAAAAATAATGGACTTAGTCTGATAAAACCTAGAGGCACACCTTAAAAAATGGGAGGCAAAGATTAAAGTTATCCACTGTTAAAAAGAAATTTGCATTTTCTTTTTTAAAAATGCCTTTGTCTTATGTGGCCTTCATGAGAAGAAAATCACATCTGCTTCCTTATTTTTCCTCCTGTGTATATCATGTTTACATTCTTGGACTTGCTAGTCTTTGTACCAGCCTCAAAGTTATACCTTACTGTCCATTTCTTCACTTTGCCATACAGGAGGCACTTAGAGGTTTATCAAAGACCTGTTCTCATGAGCATTGTTCTCATACTTGTTCTTGTTTCAAGTTTTTGCTGTTGCTTACAACCTTATATTGAATCTGGCCAAGTGTGTGCCTGGAGAATATATTTTATTTAAAAAAAAAAAACATTTTTATTTATTTATTTTTTTACTTACTTACTTACTTACTTACTTACTTTTAGAGAGAGGGGATGAGAAGGAGAAAGAGTGGGAGAGAAGCATCAGTGTGGTTGCCTTTCGTGAGTCCCCTGCTAGGAACTGGCCTGCAACCCAGACGTGTGCCCTGACTGGGAATCGAACTGCGATCGTTTGGTTCGCAGGCCCACACTCAATCCACTGAGCTACACCAGCCAGGGCTGGAGAATATATTTTAAAGATGAAACAAAGACTTCATGAATTCAAAGATGTAAAATATGAAATTCACAACATTCTTAAAAGAAAGCTTTGCTAAATACTACATTTTTCCAGTGTTTAGGCTGAGTGTTACAGAATTTAGCTATGTGCGGAGCTACTTTTGAGTATATGTCAGTTTTGGAGCTGTACCATCACTTGTTATGGCTTTTTTTTTTTTGAAGATTTTTTTATTTTTTAGAGAGAGAGGAAGAAAGAAACATCGATCAGGTGCCTCTTGCACCCCCTGACTGGGGACCTGGCCCGAAGACCAGGCATTGCCCTGGTTGGGAATCGAACCAGCAACCTTTTGGTTTGCAGGCAGTCAGTCCACTGAGCCATAACAGCCAGGGCTGTTAAGTATTATTAATATCTTTGATTCTGATTCACACAACTTTATTGGGCAGGCATTTAACATTTATATAAAGAACTAGGCTAAAGATCCTGCATGACTTCCCAAGGTCATAGTCACACAGCTAGGAAGAAGCAAAATGGCATTGTTAACACCACTACCCCCTATTAAAAAAAATACAGCTATAGCAAAGTGTACATTGGAATGTGAGTTGCCAGGGGTGATACAATTTTCTGGTTTTTGTTTTTAATAAGGAGCCTTTATTATCTGGAAAGTGAATGTATATTCTGCCACAACAAAAAACATGAAAACCACATCCTTCCAGATGCTTTGTTGTCTCTAGGAATGTACTTCAAGGTGTGGTTAGTGGTTTGTGTGTCCTGGACTCCTTTTAATAGTGTTAAATTTGGTTTATTATTACCTCAACTCAGAATAGCAATCTGAATCCTATGAAATATTGCCTCTTACAGAATCAGAAAGTTCTTTTCTATGTACTGTTCATAAATTCCAAGCAATAAATTTCATGTCTTCCCCTGGCTGTGGAAATAACAGTTTTTGCCTTCTTTTTTCCTAAAGATGTTGAGTCCCAAACAGGTGGTAAGAGACCCCTAGTATCCTAATTTGTGAAATTGCAATTTAAAGGAGATTAAAAAAAATAGCCGTCTATTAGGTGAAGGATTCCCCCCCTGTACATTGTACTAATTAATCCTATAGCAAACAGCAGATCTGGTCTTTATTGTCACAGGAAAGCAAAGGGAATTTCCTCTGAGTGGCTTATGTCAAAGTAGATGTTATTCTACATATTGTTGAAATAATGATGATAAGAGGGCATACTTTGGGAGTTATAGGAGGAATGCTTTATTCAGTATAAGTATTTTTTGTTAACATTTATAACATGGAAGGACAAGAATTTTTTTGATTTGAAGAAATTAAAGTGAATGTTCAAGTGTGTTTCTTTTTTCTTTAGAGCAAATTTTTCAGAACATAAAACAAGAATATAGTCGGTATCAGAGGTGGAGACATTTAGAAGTTGTTCTTAATCAAAATGAAGCTTGTACTTCAGAAAGTCAGCCTCACTCCTCAGCACTCACAGCACCTAGTTCTCCAGGTAAGTGCTTTAATTTGCATAATACATTTAAGAGTTTGTAAATGGTACTTAAAATAACAGGTTCCTAATTTAGAATCAATTTCATCTAAAGTAATAAAAGTGGTAAAGTATATGCATTATAAATACTATTAAAACCATAGAATCATGAAATCGGCAAAGACCTTTGATTTGGTTGGCCAACGGTGCCCTCTACAAAGTCTGATACCATAGCCACTAGCCACGTATGGCTGTTTAATTAATTAAATTGTAATAAAATTTTAACATTTAGTTTCCCATATTCTTGCAGTAACCACATTTAAAGTGCTTTAGTAGCTTCATAGAACAACTGTAGGACATTTTTATCATTGCAGAAAGTTGTGTGACAGCATTGCTCTATATAATATTGATAGGTGATTAGGAAGGATGTGCTCAAATAGAACCTCAGGGTTGAGGTGAATCTTCTGGTCACATAGTTCAGCCACCAGTCTTGCCTGCCATGTCCCTGAAAACAGTCAATAGGCCAGTGCTTATACATCTCCAGTGCTGGCGAACTTTGTGTCCTTCAACAGTAGTTATTTCCTCACAAAATATTCTACTTCTTAATAGTTCTGAGAATCAAAAATTACCTTGATGAAAAATTGTCTCTTTATAGAACACAAATTGTTGTGGGCCAGGAGATGGGGTGGGGAGGGCGGGGGGGCTCTTAATGGGTAAAAGATGTTACTTTGGAGTGATATAAATATTTTGAAACTCAATCGAGATGGTGGTTGTACAACATTGCGACTATAGTAAATGCCACTGGGTTGTTCACTTTACACCAATTTCACCTCAAATAATTTCTTTCAACTTTTAAAGATTTAATTTATTTTTAGAGAGAGGGGGAAAGCAGGGAGAAAGAAAGGAAAAGAAACATGTATGAGAGAAACAGCCTCTCTCATGCCCCCAATTGGGGACCTGGCCTGCAACTCAAGGCATGTGCCCTGACTGGGATTCAAACCTGCAACCTTTTTTTTTTTTTTAAGATTTTATTTATTTATCTTTAGAGGGGAAGGCAAGGAGAGTGGGAGAGAAATATTAATGTATGGTTGCCTCTCTTGTGTCCCCTGCTGGGAACTGGCCTGCAACCTAGGCACGTGCCCTGACTGGGAATCGAACAGGGACCCTTTGGTTCACAGGCCTGTGCTCAATGCACTGAGCTACACCAGCCAGGGCTCTCAAACCTGCAACCTTTTGATCTGCAGGCTAGTGCTTAGTCCACTGAGCTGCACCAGTCAGGGCTCAAATAATTTAAAAAAAAATTTTTTTTTATAACTCAAAAGTTTTGACTCTGAAACAACACCCTTTCTAATTGTTCTTGCACATGCATAAGTGATAACTTTCAATGATTATAGCTAACAAGTCTCAGTTTCCTCTAGCCAATATAATTTTGAATTAATGAATATGTTATGGGTAGAGAAACAGTTACAAATATAAATTGGTTAGATGTTTTGGTCAGGTTTCATTTGTAGAGAAAAAAAATTGGGTTTAAGCAAAAAAAATGATTTGTTTCAGGCTGTTGAATAGTTTATAGACTAAGAGGGCCAAAGAAACAGATTCCAGACTATGCTTTGAAAAACAACTGAGAAGTGGACTACCAATGGAGCTGCTGCTTTTGCCATGATCAGGAAGTCAATTTCCATGTTGTCTGGCATTCCAGTGGATATTTTGGTTCCTAACTATTATCTTAGGAACATTTCACTCTTCTTGACCTAGATTCTAAAGGAGTCAAGGATGAGATGGGTAGTGGCTAATTGTCTCCTTCATTCATATTTTAGTGATTTTGCTAAAAAAATTTTATATTGGGCCAGTCAGTTGGTCTCCTGTCAAATTTCTTGTCAGAATCACCTGTGGAACTTAAAAGAGGCCAAAGCCCTATTCCAGAATTAAATCAGAATGTGTGTATGTATTTTGTGAATTCCACAGATAATTATGATGCACAACCTTGGTTAAACATAGGTCTGGGTGATCGTCAAGGATCTGAGTAGCTCTTGTGTTGTGAATCTACTTTTCCTAATCCAGACAAGAGGCTTTATATCAGCTTTAAACTTTTTATTTTTGTCATTTACTAGGTGAGCATTGAGTATGGGCTCTGAGGCTCTGACTGTTACGGCATCAGAACTACTTTTTTGTATGCAGATCAGCTAGCATACCTGCATACATGTTGTTCCTCCTTCCCAATTTACCTGTGTCTTTGCTTTGTAAAACAAATGTCAGAAACTCAGAGAATTTTATGAAAATATTCCATGTAAATTAGTGAAAAATGCCATTTTTATATACAACTTATATATCCTAGGACTATTTGCATGAAGGTATTCTGAACCTTAGAACTAGAATTTAGTATGTAAACTAGATTTGTCTTTTGGCCAGGTTCCTCCTGGATGAAGAAGGACCAGCCCACCTTTACTCTCCGACAAGTTGGAATAATATGTGAACTTCTCTTAAAAGACTATGAAGATAAAATTCGGGAGGAGTATGAGCAAATCCTCAATACCAAACTAGCAGGTAGGCTGAGGTAGTGGCTAAGGATTAACCCCAGTTAAGTAAATGGTAATTTAGGAGTAGGACATCATGCAAGAAGAGTTAATGAGTTGTGTTATTTCCTTTGGTGATTGTAAACATTTATATATTATATGGAAGGACTTTTCATTCACATTTCTGAAACAAGATAAACCAAGCTTTCTTCTGATAATTTTCCATATGAACAAAGGCATTTTGAGTAGGCTGTTTGGATAGGCGGCCTGTAAACAGGTGGTTGGGATATTGCTAACCATCAGCAGATGGTTGGGGGGTTGTGTACTATAGTCGGCATCCTCAGACTTCCTGGTGGGAGTCAGTCATCCTGTGACTTGGAGGTACATTAAAATTTGGAAAGCACAACTCAGGCAAGAACAAAAGGAGTGATTAATGGTGGCAAGTTAGAGCCTTTTGTGAAAGGAAGCGATCTGAATCAGAAGTAGAAAGTGCCTGTGTAGCGAAGGAGGATGATACTGTGATCAGAGAGGCTTTAGGCGCTTTAGGCCTCAACTTCCTCCAGTAACAGTACTCTTCCTAATTTGGTGACCCACACCATGTGGTGCCCCAGAATGTTAATAGTTTTGCTTTAAATTGAACACTGTTGGATTAGCAACAGAATTACATGGATTTCTTTACATCTAATAATGTAGATTATAAGAAGAAGCTCTATTATTTCCCTCTTATAACACCACCCCAAAATTGTTCAGATCAGCTATCTGTAAGTCACTTCTGTGTTCACGGACGCCAGATTATCTTCTTTCAGCTGAGTTTCCCTTTCGAAGGTACTTCTGTGGAACAGTCTTCAATTAGGTAGTATGGAATTTTCTCCTAGCTTTCTAGCCATCCCACCTTTTTCACTCAATATGTCTTTTGAAATTTATAGCAAGGATTGAATGCAGTGAAGAGCCTCAAGCTCCATGTTCTATAGGAGATACCCAAATATTTGCTGACTTGTAGTAGTGACCATATCTGTCTGTTTTGGGAAGCCATTAATAGAGGATGGAGTTACAGCTTGGGCAAGATTGTTAAGGAAAATCTTATATTACAGATGATCAGTGATCAAATCTAGGAGCCAGGGATTTGGCTCTGGGAACTAAAAGTTAGTAAGTGATCTGAGTGACTGTTACTTATAAGGAGGATCTGAGATGGAAGTTAGGTGTGACAGTTCGTTCTTGAAAAACTGGGGGAGAGTTTCCAGTGATAGTATATACTGTCTTTCCCCTTACAGAACAATACGAATCTTTTGTGAAATTCACACATGATCAGATTATGCGACGATATGGGACAAGGCCCACAAGCTGTAAGTATTGCCAAATTTCCTTTGAATTTCCCAATTTTGAAGAGCAAAATTTTGAAGCTGAGTACCATGTCTCCTGAGAGCAAAAAGCCCTTGTGAAGTGAATTAATAGTTAGCATTTATCTAAAGAGTGCTTACATGCCCAGCACTGCGCTAAGCCCTTTTGATTCTTTGAAGTTGATTTCATCCACAAGAGAACACTATGAGGGGAGAACTATTGTTAGCCCCATTATACTGGTAAAGATAGCACTTAAAGAGGTTAATAGTTTGTCCAAGCTAATGTAGCTAGTGGTTCAGCCAGTATTGGAGCATTAAGTAGTCTAACTCCAGTGCCAATTTGTTTACTACCTAGCTTTTCACCCTGGAAAGGTAGTTTCAATTGTTAGTTTACGAGAGTTGATTCCTTAGGCTAACTTATCAAGAGTGTGGTTGGAATTTCTTAATACTAAACATTTTACAACTAACTACCAGTTACTCAAATCACAAATTATAACTATATCTCTAAACTGAACCTTAAGTCAGGTTTCTTAAATTCTTGAGAATTTAGGACCTTTTAAGTGGTGAGTCCTGTCCTCCATGCAGTTTATCATATTTACTGTTAGTTGTTATTTTAAAAGCACAACACTATTTTTTAGTATTCTTACACTCTTTTGTTTTTTATCTCTAATTTATAGACGTGTCCTGAAGCTTTCTTGCATATCTGGGTACCAGGTTTGACCTCAAGAGATGGCTGCTGTGCACTTTTTGCAACTGGTTTGATATCACATTTCAGCTCCAACTTTGCATCCTGAGAACACTTAAAAAGTTTTCTGCAGGTCCATTTTATACAACTTGAAAGACCTTAAAACTTTCTGGTTGCCACAAGCATATATTTCTTTTCTGCTCATCCAATAAACAGCTGTGCCCTACTGTGATAGATTTTCCAAACAAAATACCTGAAGCAGCAGTTTAGCAAAATATGCCCTCAGTGGCACTCAACAAATGGAGTTTCCCCAAGCACAGTTCTGTAAGAAGTGTGTGTGAGAGTGTGTGTATATGTGTGTATGTGTATTTTAAGTTATTATTTGTATTGTGCAAATTTCTTTGATCTTGGGGATTCTGGCTGTGAATTTGATGCACGACAATTATGGTTAAAAACATTTGCTTGGTCTATAGAAGATCATTAATGTTTTGTAACCATATAATTTGTAACAGTGGGTTGTTTTATGTGTAGGTATTACTGTTAAATACAGGGACTGTTTCCAGGCACAGAATATGAATCATACATTAGGCTGGACATTAGACGTGATTATGACGACATAGCAAAGGTCTGTGGCCCTAGGTCAATAAATACACGGTGAGGAATTAGAATGAACTGGAGACAGGCCGTTCGATACATGGACTCTGCCTAGCCGTGTCATATACTTTGACTCCAAGCCTTAAAATACCCACGTGGAGTCTGTGCTCACCTCATTCACCCGAAGAGCTCCCTGGACACTGAACCTCTGGAAATAAGTCTCTCCTGGAGCAGCAGGAGCATCATCAGGGTTTGCTTGGGAGCATAGAACAGGTGAGCTCAGGGCTGGGCCAGACCCTGTCGCCACTGCTACTTGGGAGGAGCCACTTCACCTTTGTATCAGTTATTACCGATAGATTTGGATCCTTTGGTCAGGTTCTCCCGAATTCTTTTAAGAGGTGTCCATGTTCAACTGCTTGAGCTTTGTTTTGGCAACCCCTTGCCTGAAGTTGCTTACAGACTGTTCTTCACCTTGATTCCAAGGCTGAGGAACAGAAAGTAGCCTCTGTTTTGAGGAGGTGGAAGTTAAGTATACATTTATTTTTTACTGTGACTTGTTCAGGACCACATTTTACAAAATGCCTTGTTTCATTTATTGTTTTTGGAAAGAAAAGTTCTATTAAAATTGTTTTAGTTTGAATATAGAATAGTTTTTTTAATTACAGCTTATTTTGAAAAATTCTGAGTGTAATTCAGATGTACGCCAATACCTTCCAAAGTAAGGTAATATTCAGAGACAGTTCTGATCAGATGGCTTAGAGAAATTTCTGGAATATTCACATTGGAAGTTTCCTTATTAATGAATGTCTTTGACTTAAATCTAACCAAAAATTGCAATGTTATTCTTTGTACATTTTCATTATATAGTGTTAACAAGCTTAGTTGCAAATGAATAAAATACTTAAGCTATTTGTTTACCTTGCCTTCTTAATATTGTGATAATGTTTATTAAAATAATTTATGTGAGACTGCTACAGCCATTTCCCCACTTCAACATTACATTTAAGAGCTACATACTTATTTTTAAAGATTTTGTTTATTTATTTTTAGAGAGAGTGGTGAGAGGAGAAAGAGAGGGAAATAGAGATTGGTTGCCTTGCACATGTCCCTAACACGGGGGACCTGGCCTGCAACCCAGACATGTGCCCTACTGGGAACCAAACCAGCAACCTTTTGACACCCAACACACTGGGCCACACCGGTCAGGGCTATAGATTTTTTTGTTTTAAGCCCAACAGTGATCTGATAAATAAAGAATTCTTTTACTTCATATTTGAAGGGCAGTTTGTTTCATTTCTTTTTCCAGAGTAGTCACTTGTTCCTGGACGAGGAACATAGCAGTGGCAGTAATGGGAGTGGCCTTATAGTGTGGGATAGTCACACCAAAACATGGGAAGGGCAACCAGCTGTGGGCGCCGTCAGAAATCCTGAAGGATGGACCAGGAATAGGGAAGGCTGCTTCACTGAAGTCTTGTTACAGAATCAGTGTGATGTGCTCGTTCAGTATTGCAAGTGTCAACCCCATCCCTACTAGATAGCTCTGGCTGGGTAGTGGAGTAAGTTTCTATAAGAAAAAGGACAGGCTGCTGTGTTATGATATGGAGCCACAGGTTAAGACCACACCACCAAAGCTGCGTTTGGGGCTCTCCTTCAGAGGGACTAGACATGTTTGTTCAGTGTTTTATCCAGAGAAGAGACATCCTAGGACAGGAAATGAGGAGGTACTTGTAAGGTAGGCCTTAGACTGGCAAAAGGAGTTTTTCCCTAGACGTTTATTTCTAGAGCTCGAACTTAGGGGCATTCCCAGACAGAGAACTATCTTTGTCCCATGAGGATAGGGGAAGGCCCAGGGAAAGAAAAAACCTAGAGACCTGTAAGAATGAGCCAGGACCTGTGGTCTCAGAACAGCCATATTATGAGTTAAATTTTTTGATCTGTTTTTATTTGCCATCCTCTTTGAAATCTTAAGCTTAAGGGCAGTGAAAGGAGTAAGTGTCCCTGTTTAGGTTAGAGGGCTACAGCGAAGGTCAAAGTGCTAAGGCAGTGATAATTGTTAAGAGCTTCCCAAGGAGAAGAACATCAGGGGATATCAGACTTTGGGCCAGCCTCCCCGAGTGGCGAATCTGCCCGCCAGGGAGAATTGGTTGGCTAGTGTTGTGGTTAAAGTCATGGCCTTTGAGTGTTTGTAGCTCTCAAGTTCAAGTCTGCTCTGCCACTAATTTGCTATGTGAGCTTTACCAAGTTACTGGACTTTCTTAGCCATAGTTTCCTTATCTGTAAAACAAGGATTGATTGTGTATACATCATTGGGTTTTGTTTTCAAATGATTAAATTTCAAGATTTCAAGATTAATCAATTTCCAGATTAAATTGAAGTAGTCATATCAAGAAAGTGGTTAGCACAGATTGGGACATAGGATATGCACTGAAAATGTTATCATAGGATATGCACTGAAAATGTTATACTAGGTTTTCTTTACAGTGGTCTTCATCGGCTCTGAAGACTAAAAGCTTCCTTTCTGCAGCAGTGATTCTCAACTTTGCAGTGTGAAGAGCCCCTTGTTAACATCAAAATTTCACATTCTCTTACTAGAATTTGTACTTGTGTTTGACTAAGAAAACAATAAAAGATGAATGACAAATGAATTCAGCTATGCCTTTCAGTGAATCTGTATTTTGGTATTCTCTAAATTAGGGATCAGCAAACTTTGGCCTGTTTTCATAAATAAAGTTTTATTTGAACACTGCCACATGTATTTACATCTGGCTGCTTTGACACTGCCCCTCCAGAGACATTATACAAGCCACAGAATTGATGAAAGTATAGTCAAACTTTGATTCTTCAACGCTTGGTTCGCGAACAGCTTGGTTCTTGACCAAGTTGATAATGGAAAAGTCTACGTTGTCTAAGAAAACTTTGGGTCTCGATTCTCTACCCGACAGCCTATTCATGCTGATACCTATATGATCAGTCATGCGCTCTCTAGCAACAAAAGATCTGGTTTTTGAACAATTGCATCTTGAACGGTTTTCTGGAACAAATTAAGTTCAAGAACTGAGGTTCCACCATGCTGCTTCTCTGGTCCTTTACAGAAAAGTGAGCCCCTGCACTGTAGCATTGACATGTGTTTGAAAAAGCCCACAAAGCAAACCATGTGTTGTGGACATGCCAATTTATCATTCCTAGGGGAGGCACACCTCAGGTCAAAGTGTGATGAAAAAAATCTGCTTACAAATGAAAACTGATTGTCAAAGTGAGTTACAAAAAAAGCTAATGCACTTTTTTAGAGCAATGATTCTCCAGGACCTTGACAGGGAGCATACTATGGGGTGGGGGTAGGATGACTCTTCTCTTTGGCATATTTTTTAAATTCTAGATACAAAAGTAGGTTATGAGAATTTTATGTTAATCAAAACATTGCATGGATTTAAAGGTAGTTAAATACTTTTCTTAGGAACTGATTTCTCTGCTGCTGTGGTGCTTTGAAAACTGCTCAGTGGGCTTTCATCTATAGCTACAGTTAAACTGTTTAAGGTTGACACCTTCAGGAGCAAAGGAACAAGCTTGCAGAGGGAAAGAGTTCTAGCCACCCACCCCAAACCCCACTTGCAAATAAATAATTAGCACTTCGGTGGAGGGAGGGTATGGTAATTTTGTCTAAAATTTCAATTCCTGAAGTCTTAATGGGTCCCTTGTTTTTACTGACTTTTGTTCATAGTATGCCAGGTTATCTGTAAGCGGGGCAGTATGTGAAAAATCATTTGTATATAAACAGGACAAGGATAAGGCATCTCTACGGCAAGGAAGCATTTCTTGTTTCCTGTGTCTGGGAGTATTCCCAAACCTTTGTAATTCAGAGGGAAGGCTGGAGTTTCCCCGGATCATCCAGATGGCATGCATCCAGGTATTGAGTCCATGTGAGGACAGTTTGCTTTTGTTTCACTGTGTCTTAAGAGTGTGCTTTTGGAATCCCAGCTAAAGGTGTCTGTGGTGGGATTTCCCACCTTTGGCTGCCCTTAGGTTTTGATTTGTGTCCCCTTCAGTCCATGAAGCTTCTGAAAAGCGCAGCACAGATTTCTCCCAGATTGGTAAACGCCTTAACGGAAAGAGCAGCTTTGATTTCTAGTTTCTCTGGGTTCCCATTAGATTTCATAAGATTTTGGCTCAGTAATTTCTCAATACCTACTTAGCTTTTTTATGCTTGTAAGGAAATTATATTTCAATTGCTTTGTAGCAGTAAGTTGAAATTTTCTGATGCTCAATTTCTGGACATGGAATTTTCTATGCCCTTTTCGCTTATTGGAGCTTTGGTTGGTGAAGGCTATGAACCTAGTTTGTTACCCAACATGCCTTTGTGTTAATGGGAGGGAAGTTGGGAAAGACATGTTAATGTAGACTTTGAGTGATTTTCAGTCATTCGGCAAGCATCACTGGTGTCTTCTGAATTCTTTATTTGTGGAGGACAAGTATCTGAGTTTTAAAAGCCTGACAAATATTGTAAGTAACCTTCATCTATGTTTCATATCCTCCTTTTCATATTTATGTTATGGAATTAACATAAATATTTAGTCAGTTGGATTTTGACCTCCGAGAAGCAAGCTCAGTTTAATAAGGTTTTGGGTTGGCCAAAAAGTCCATATGTTTTTTCCATAAGATAAAAGACACATTTTTCATTTTTACTAGTAACACAATTGATTTGGATATTTTGAGTATGTAGGCTCTCTCCCACGTGGTACAATGTTGATCTCAATGTCTCGATTTGATCGTTATCAACTTCAGCTGGTTTGCCCGACCATGTAGTATATCACCCAGTGAGAACTCTCCAGCACGATACTTCGCAAACCACTTTTGACATGCTCAATCAGTCACAGCACTTTCTCCACACACTACACAAATCTTATTTTGTGTTTCAGTTGCATTTCACCTTTCTTGAAATAAGAAAGCATAATATGCTGAAAATGCTCCTTATTTTCTTCCATCTTCAATATTCAAATGGCTACACAAAAATTCACCAACTTTGATAAGTCTTAAAGATTTTATTTTATTTTTTAATATTTTATTTATTTATTTTTAGAGAGAGGGGAAGGGAAGGAGAAAGAGAGGGAGAGAAACATCAATGTGTGGTTGCCTCTCACATGGCCCCCACTGGGGACCTGGCCTGCAACCCAGGCATGTGCTCTGACTG
>PVKM010012037.1:0-32289 GCA_004027735.1 Carollia perspicillata | reverse complement strand
CAGGTACTTAAAGAAAAAGAAAGATCCAGGGCCTGTGTGTATAAATTCCTCATCTATGCTAATTTTCTCATTCTTATGTAATTTGTAAGGTGGCAAAGCCCTGACATACTATCACAGTCTGGGAAGACAAAGCTTTTTATCAGCTGGCTCCGGCTGCAAGCTATTGAATGATTCTTAGCTGCCTGCAAACAGCAATCTACCAGATTCACTAAGTGTGATGTGCATAGCCATTTGCCACACACATGAACCTGGTAGTAGCCTGGGATGAGTGATCTCACACATTTAGGATTCCTGGAGTTGCTCTTTGACCCTCAGTCTAGGAGTAAAGGAAGGATAAACTTTCCCAGGGGAATGGCAGTCTTTGTATTCAAAGCTTGACTTAGAGACCTGTCCTACTGCTATTGCAAGAAGCTCAGTGTGGTGATACGTATACAATTTGTACATCTCTCTGGGTTTCCTTGTAGCTTAGAAACCTGTATCAGATATGCCTGTCTTCTATATCAGACTCTGAACTTCTGGTGGGATAAAAACCTGTCCTATTTATCTTTGTGACACCAGCTCCAAACCCAGGGCCTGACACAGTATATATTTGTTAAAAGAATCAATGAACCAACTATGTAAACCACTATAAACCACTCATTTATTCATTCAAAGCTCTTCATTGGGTATCTACTATGTGTTGAATTCTGTCCAACACATGTGAAAAAAGTTCCCAGCCCTTTTGGAGTTTACTGGCTAGCAAAGTTGAATTAATTTTGAGAGTATTTTCCTTTCTACAAAATAATACCAAAAATCTGTTTTTTTATTGTTCCTGTTACTGTTACTAATACCTCTGTAACCATTACCACAGTGGTAAGAAAATGGATTCTATAGACCAGTACCCCCAGGGTCAGATCCTCTGGTCTACTTCTCTATCTGTAAAGGAAGATAATAACAGTCCCTACATCAAAGGTGGTTGGGAGCATTGAATGAGATCATGCTTGTAAGGTTACAAGGTTACAGAGCATGGTTGGTTCCTGGCCTGGACACACAAACTTGTGATGTATATTTTTTCTTTTCTTTTCTTTTTATTGAATTTGTTGGGGTGACACTGGTTAATAAAATCATATAGGTTTCAAGTGTACAATTCTATAACATATCATCTGTATAATTGTATTGTGTGTTCACTATCCCAAGTCAGGTCTCCTTCTATCACCATTTATTCCCTATTTACTCACTTCTACTTCTGCCGCTGCCCTTACCCTCTGGTAATCACCATATGGTTGTCTGTGTTTATGAGTTTTTTTTGTTGGTGTTGTTTACACTAGGGAGGGCTGTGTTTGGTAGGAAAAAAGGCCAAAGAATGAGTCTGGAGCTTTGTCAAGTGAATCACACTCTGGCCCAGGTGGGAGATATCCAGAGAGGGGATTGCTATGTGGGTCTTGGATAACAGTGGGAAAAGGCCAAGGAGGGGCCTTGGCAACAGCACTGGATTTCTGGTCTTAAGCAATTAACAGAGGTGCTATGAAGATACAGAATTGCTGAGATACAGGACAGCAGGCACCTGTGATCAAAAAGGCCACAGGGAGAGCTGCTGTCTCCACACCCCCAGAGGTGGCTATCTGTCTGCTTCTGATGGAACCTGGTGGGTCTAGGAGGGCTGCCCCAGGACAACATGAAGAGCAAAGGCCTAGTGAGAATGCCACTGCGCAGAAGGTTATGGAGCATTCTAGATTCTTCAGAACTTGCTTCCTGGAGTCAGAGTATCCAGGTTGGATTCCTAGCTCTGTCACTAATGCTGGCTTACTTTGATAAGCCTCTTAATTTTGATGAGCCTCAGTTTTCCCATCTGTAAAGTGGAGATAATATCAATACCCATCTCATAATGTTTTTTGTGAGGTTAAAATGGGATAATTTGTGTAAAGCACTTAGGACTGTGCCTGGTACATAGAAACCCCTCAATAAATCATCTATAGGATTTATGACCACCAATCTTTCATCTCCTTTCTTTTGTATCCTCAACCTTTTAGTGTCCTCACTTTATCCTCAGGTCTCATCTAGGATTCGGGCCAGTGAGTCTCATTGTCATGATACTCAGAGTTTCTTCAGGGAGGTGCAAATATGAGATGGATAAATCTTTATTTTACTAATATTGATAACTGCTTATAGCATAAGTGGGTATGTTATTGGACTCTAAGCTCCCCCTACCCTAAGTAGAAGTAGAGGTAATGGTGAGGAAGTTAAAGGCAAAATCAGGGGGAAAATGAATCTCTATCTCAAAAAAATACATAGTTACAATTATCTATCTATATTTATGTATTGTTTATTATTTAGAATCACACAGTTGCTAACAGCTTTTTAGCCAAATTAAAATCCCAAGTGATGTGTGTGGGTATTCTTTTTATCAAGTTTTTTTGAAACATCCAAACAATCATATTTTAGGAAAGAAAAAACATGTATTAGTGAAAGACTCTCAGGAAAGAATTTCAACTGAAAGGAATAAACTGATTATTATTATTTTTTAATTAAAGAGAAAACACTAAAGAAGTAAAAATAAAAAGTAAACCTGGTACCTTAAAATAAAATGAGTTGATAAACTCTTTGCTGGCAAGGCTGCAATTTCTCTGTTGGATTTTGGATCTGGCTTTTATTATTAAGTCTGGTACGGAAAGCTGGCATTTTGACAGGAACATGGAGAGTTTGTCACTATCTTGGAAAGAGATAGATGTTCAATGACATTTTGGAAGAAATGTGTACATTTTGGGTCTAAGTACTCTTTCTCCTTACAAGGAAATTTCCACTAGCAAATAACAGATTGGTTATCTTGAGATCACAATTCTCATGGCTATTTAAATAAAAACAAAATTAAAAGCTCCCCCCCCTTTTTTTAACCTTTGGGGAAAATGGAAGAGTTTTCTCCACAGGCAGTATTCTTTCCAGATAAGGGCATCACTCCTGGCTAGAAAAACCCAATGGCACCTTCTTTGTTTGGAGGTGAAATAATTGAGGGAGCAAAGAATACATCCCTCAAGGAGTGGCTGAAGTCCATGATTAGGAAGAAGATTGTTTCTGTCTCCAAGTCTCACTTATTTATACAAATAATTCAAGAGAGGAATACGGCAAAGAGGAGAAAGTATTCAGGAATGTCACCCACAAGACCTGAGTTTTTCAGCTACTTACCAGTCACGTGATGCTGGGCAAGTCACTTTCCATTCCTTGTTTCTTCACTGCAAACAGGCAGAGTGGAATAGACATTCCCTTCCTTACTATGAGAATCAAGAGTGAATGAAAGGCTGAAAAAACTCTAGAATGCTACACAAAAACATGTTGCTGTAACTAAGAAGCTAAGTTTGTGGTCCTGAAGGGGCAAGAGAAAGAGCCTGCAATTAGAGGAAGGACCACAACAGTAGGATGGAAACTACCTTGGAGATGCAGGTTGGCTGGCTGCACCTACTATCTGTCAAGTAGAGGGATGGCCATATATGCCTGTTGTACCAAATTAGATTTAGGTTTATTTTCTTTCCTTGGGTTTTACTCTACCAATAGCTCAGATACTGCCTTCCTTGTCTAGATTATTGAGTAAGGGGTTACTTACTTGTCATACACAAGAGGTCAAGATTTCTGCTTAAGAAGTCAAAGTCCAAGCTTATGGTAGCCTAACTCCAGTGGGTGGTAGTTCTGTATTAGGGCCATGTTTGACCTTTCACATTGGTTTCTCTGTCATTACTCTGGGCTTATTTCCCTTTAGTCATGGTCTTCTAAAGCTCTCAAATACAAGCTAGTCCTAAAGCTATAAAACCTGGAGAGGTCACCCTTTTGAGGACAAGAGTCTTTAGGGGAAAAAAATCAAGTGATGACTCTAACTCTTCTCAAAGCAGAGAGTTTTGGTTCAGGTCTGTATGGAGTACAGGAAGCCTTCTCTTCAATGTACAGCAGTGCTTCAGTGGTTTGGATGTTAATATTTTATGGGTTGAATATCTCTGGCAAAAATCCCTTCAAAGTTTTTTGTAATCATTTCCAACTTTCTGAGGCTAATTTCTGCATCATATTTATGACAGTGTTGGACTTGTCCTATACTGCCCAGAAAAGAGTGGTGCTTAAGAAATACCATCAACCCTTTTGTTTTCCAGGGAAATGGCTAACCATAGAGAACCACCTTGCTCTTCCAGATTCTAAAATAAGGCCCACTTTCATTTTCCTCAATGACTCAAATAAGACATCTCCATCCTTTTTTGTGATTCCCATAAGACATGTAAATGACTTCCTTGCTTACCTGCCTTTATAAAATTCCAGACCTCCTTCCTTATCACTGACACATTCTCATTAATGAATTGTTCTCTCTATTGCAATAGACTGAAGTAAAATCACCTCCTTAGTCATCTGGTATATTTCGTCTTCAACAATTCCAAGTTGAATAATTTTTCCAGACCAGAGGGAAATGCAGTCCCCTTCACAACCGTACAAGATTAGAAATGAGAAGGTTATAGAAGGTTCTCAGGGAAAATTTTTAACTGAAAAGAATAAACTGATGACTTTTTTAATTAAAGAGAAAATAGTAAAGAAATAAAATAAAAAGTAAGCTTGGTACCTTAAAATAAAGTGGGATGATGAACTCTTTTCTGGCAAAGTTGCAATTTCTCTGTTGGATTTTGGATCTGGGTTTTACTATTAAGGCTGGTATTCAGCAGGAATATCTTTTGAAAATGAGCTAAAGCTAAGACTGAAGAAGGAACAAAAGGAAAATTTATATGCAAATGAATGAGCATCACACCTTTCTGCTTTGAGGCAAGCATCACATCCTTGGCAAAAAGAAAAGGTGTGGAGCAATAAAAAAATGTCCTTGTTGGTGCACAAGCTTTCTCTATTTTATTATAATCATCAATCTTAAAATATATATCAACATTTTGTGGACCCTGGACCAATGTGAACATATGCAAAAGGAGGGATAAGAGCATAAGACCAGAAATTGTAGGAATTATCTTCAAATATTTTGACTTTCAGAGAAATGCCCTTAGATGATAGAATTTCCTGATTTCATTCTGAAAGCCAGAAATGTCCAGAAGTTTCACTCCTTGCTCTATTGCCACTGTCAAAGACTGGTGGGAAAGTACAAAATCTAGTGCCTTTGTCTCAAGGACTGGGGATAATTTGTGGTCCAGAGATGGCTGTGGGTTCAGGCTGAATTAGAAACTTCACTGTGACTGCTTTTTGTTTGGCTACTTCCCTTCTCTCTTTTAATTTATTTACTCTCTTATTGATTCATTCTGGACTCTTTCCTTAATGAATTACTTGCATTTGAATCCTTGGTTCAAGGTCTGCTTCTGAGTGACCAGAGCTAAGACAGTCTGTTGACCTATCCTGGGGAAGGAGGGAAGGAAGGAAGAAAGGAAGGAAGGAAGGAAGGAAGGAAAGAGAGGAGAGAGGGAGGGAGGACTGAAGGAAGGGAGAAATGAAGGAAAAAAGAAAGGATGAAAGGAAGGAAGGAGAAATGCTCTTTGTAGGAAGACAATTGAAGGATGATGAGAATTGTTTTGCAATCAACAGCCCTGCATTGGAATTTCAGCTCAGCCACTTCCCACCTATTTAATATTGGACATGTTACTCCTCTGACTTAAGTCTAAACTCCTTCTCAGTAAAGACTATCACTGATTCAAGGCTGGTGCAATACTTAACATAATGCTTCTGGGTGGACCCAGCACATGGCCAGATCAGCTGAATTAAAACATGCTATGGTTTTTCAAGTGAAGTTTGTAAGAACACTTACCTTCTCTAATGGGAGTTGATGCCAGCATTTTACCCTGGTTCCAAAAAGAAGTATTTACTCACATCTTCCTCCTTCCTCAACTATTGTCTGTAGGTCTAAACGGAAGTAAAGAGAAATAGTGTGGTTTTAGTTCAGTAGATTCCAAATTCTCAGGGACACAAAAATCACTTAGGGTGTTTATTAAAAATATAGATTTCCAGATGCTCCCAAGAGATTCTGGTTTAGTGGATATGGGATAGATCCAGAAGTCATAGTTTTCTATAGACTCTGTGACCCTAAGGCTGGCAATCCAGATTTTATTTTTAACAATGTTGCTTTAGGTTCAGGGCTAATTGTTCACAAGCATTGTTCTTTTTCTCTTTAAATTTTTATTTATTGATTTTAGAGAGAGAGGATGGGAGAGAGAGAGAGAAAGAGAGAGAGAGAGAGAGAGAGAGAGAGAGAGACATCAATTTGTTTTACTTATTTATGCATTCATTGGTTGATTCTTGTAGGTGACTGGCAAAGGACTGAGTCCACAATCTTGGCATATTGGAATGATATTCCAACCAACTGAGCTACCTGGCTAGGACCTACCAGTGCTGTTCTTGATATGTTTGGTGCTCAGTGGTCTGTCTGCCTGTGTGCATTATAGCCCTTACCAGTTCTGTTCAGCCCAGGCTGGACACTCTGCCATTTCCCTGACTCCTGCTGCTTAGCTGAGCTCTCAGATCCATTTGCCTCTTGGTGTGCCTTGGCCCATTGGGTTGGCACTTTCCTCTGCACATTGATGAATTCATTCATGGACATCAATAATCACTTGTCCATTTAGTGCAAAACAAATAGGCTAAGATGACACAGACAATCAATCATAGCATTCCACAGGCCCACCTGGCCCTTAAAGGTGACAGATCCATTATGGTCAATTAAGATGAAGAATGACAAGAAGCCAAGGCTCTGCCTGGTCTGTAGCACTTGTGACAGGGCAGAGTTCAGCCTTTGACTTTGACTTCAAATGCTAGTCATCACATCTGTATTTCTAGTTACTTACCCCACAATAAATGTATTGGCTCATTTCAGTGCTTACAGCAGCTTGGTCAGCAGTGCCTTCCCAGGCCTGTGTAGCAACTTCCCACACACCTCAAGGTCATGAAGTTTCAGAAGCACATCATCCTTTCTCATCTATGTCATCCTGCTGGGCATAGGATGGATAGAGGAGGGAATGCATTTATTGTTCATAAGACTTTATTGTTTTTATGTTACCCCTTTTACCTCCTGAGAAACACTGAAATCTAGTCTAGGGGTTAGCAAACTTTTTCTTTAAGGTGTTAAATAGTTTAGGCTTTGTGGGCCAGATGGTCTCTGTGACAACTACTCCATTTTACCATTGTAGCACAAAAATAGCCAAAGATAACATGTGAACAGAAGTGCATGTGGCTGTTCCAATGAAACTTTGTATAGTGGAGTGGATTTGATTTATAGGCCATAGTTTACACTAGCCCATCTTTATTTATTCAAATATTTATTGAGCATCCCCGTGTGATAGGGTACTGGAGATACAGCAGTGGTGCAGGACAGATACAGCCCCTGCTCTTATAGAGCATGAAGCTTAAGAGTGGGGACCAGATAATAAATAACTAAAAATACAATCAAACATTTAATTGCTATTGTTACAGGGGATCTGAAGAAGAGGTCCAAGCTGCCAGGGGAGGAGAACAAGACACATGGAGGTTTGGAGAATTGAGAGTGAAAAGAAGAGTCAAGGAGGAGATGGGCCATCTAGCAGAAGGAGAACTAGGAGAAGGTCCTTAGGTGAAAGGAATTTGGCACACCAGGAGAGTCAGGGTAACTGTCACCCAGAGGAGAAAAAAGAGGAGTGTCAGATCCAGAGTTTGATGCATCTAGCTAAGTATTTTAGGCTGGAGCCTCGAAGTAATGGGAAGTCTCTGAAGTGTTTAAAACAGGAGAAAGACCCAAGTGGACTTAGGTTTCAGATCAATTTATCTGGCCACAGTTTGGAGAATAATAGACAGGAGGCAATAATAAATCCAAGATTGAGAGAAGGTTCCTGTAGGACTTTTGCAATTTTGGTATAACATAAACTGTCACTTTACTTCTCTTTTTGGCCAACCATCACCCACAAAGTCAGGGATTTGATGAAATGTCCTTGCCTGAGGTCACCGTGTTGAGGCAAGTCTGTCCCCTGACTGTGAAGGCACATTGCTGGTGATGACTATGTTCTTGGGAAACTATTTCACAGTTGTGCTTGGCACAGGGTTTTGGTGGAGAAGGGGAGGTGCTGAACTGGAGAGTTGGGTGCGGGGTCTGATGGTGTAGTGCCTGCTAATAATCAGGGAAGCAGACTTCTAGAAACCACAGGCCTTCTCTCTCTCGCCACCATGAGGCTCTGCATTTTAAGGCCACCTGGACTTTCTGAAGCTTTGCTTACAGCCAATTCAAGTAATGATCATTTTGCTGATATCTTTTGAAGATGTTATAACATTGCAGAGTGTCTGCGTATTCTAAGCCATTTAACACCATGGCCTGGAATGCACTGATACATAGATCATTAAGCAGAACAGACCTTCTCAGTGAAAGGAGTACTAATTGCAGTTTTAAAAATGCCATTTTCATTTGCTATTTGGCAGGGGTACCACAGTCACAGTCCTCTTATTTCTATTAACTACAAGGGCTGGGACAAATTCATCCTATCTTCCTGTTGGCAAGCCTTCATTTCAGACTGTCAGCAGTGTGGCTATTTAGGCAATGAGGAGAGATGTAAAGCCAGCCTTCCACATGTCCCCTCAATGATCCCACACTTGTGGAGCACCCTCTTACATTGTGCCAGGATTGTTTTGTATGACCAATAGCATTCTGCAGAGGTGACAATGCATTACTTCCAAGAGTAGGTTATAGAAGACATTATAGCTTTTATCTTGGTTTGCTCTCTCTTGAATGACTCAGGGAGAAACTGAGCAGCTCTATGGAGAGACCCATGTGGTAAAGAACTGGAGCCTCTTGCTGCCTACCAGATCAGGGAGCTTGGACATGAATTCCAGCCTCAGTCAGGCCTTTATATAAAGGGCCCCATTGTATGGATGGTGAGGCAGGACCTGAATGTAGTCGCAAGTCCTTAGTGGGACCACTAACAAGTTTTGTGTCCTGGGATCAGTCATTTTCCCTTCCTGGACTTTTTTTCCCTTGCTATAAAAGCAAACGAAGTTGGACAAGATAGTCTTAAGAATGTGGAGTCCCTTCCCTAATAACTGGGTATGTGGTGATGGATCTAAGAAATACTTGTTGCCCCACATGCATGTGTGTGCACACACACTTAAAATGTGAAGAGTTTAGCTAACCATTAATAGTTGTTGAACTGTATAGGAATTTATCAATTAATCCTCGCAACAACCAATAAGAGTAGGTGTGGCTACTATTTGTATTTATTAGACCAGAAAATTCAGACTCAGAAATCTTAATTTTGATTAGGGACACTGTATTAGTTCTCTGTTGTTGATAACACATTACTACAAATTCAGTGCCTTAAAAAAGCACATTGATTACCTCACAGTTTCTGTAGGCCAGGAGTCTGGGCATGGCTTATCTGTGTCCTCTGCTCAGGGTGCAAACTGCAAACAAGGTGTCAGTCAGGTCCCTCTTCTGAGCTCCCCCAAGATATTGGTGGAATCTACTTCCTTGCTCTGGGAGCTCTGGGACTGAAGACCTCAGCTCCCAGAGGCAGCCTCTCTTGGTAAGTAGTTTGCAACATGGCACTTTGATTCTCCAAGGTCAGCAAGAGAACACCTCTCTTTTCAGAAAGGGTCCAGTCTCTCTTTTAGAGTCTTTCACCTGAGTAGGTCAGGCTCACCAGGGTACCATCCCTTTTGAATAACTCAAAGTGAATTGACTCAGAATCTTAATTAAATCATCAAAATCCCTCAAAACTTTACTATATAATGTAACTTAGTTAGGAAAGTAAGACTCAATCATATTTATAGGCCCTGACTCCCCTTCAAGGGGAGGGAATAATCTTGAACATTAAATCTGGCATGAATATAGGGCAAATCTTTGGGCCATCTTAGGATTCCTCCTGCCACAGACACATAAGTAAGAATTCAAGTTCATGTTTGTTTGATTCCATTGTTCATGTTTTACAGCTCTGGCCATAAATCCTTGACTGAGAACAATTTGGGAGCAGGAATTATGGCATTTGTTTTGGTATCCCCAGTGCTTAGCACTTAATAATGGTACCAATATTGATCACAGTTCTGGTCATGATGCTTTTGATTACTAGTGATAGAAATTTAAGTCAAACTAGCTTAAGAAAACTAAAGAACTTGACCATTATTTTGGAAATCTAGGGCTGGACACAGGGGTGTAGGCACTGTTCTCCGGGCTCTGTTGTTCTCATTTCAGTGCTCTGTGTTTGTACTCTCAGGCAGCCTCCACTCCCATGGTAGTAAAAAGGATTGCTGGCACTTATAATCTTAAGTACTCATGGCTCCAAATCTAAAAGGAAAGATCTTTCTCTCTGTAGCATCCGTATATCAACATTTAAGAAGGACTCTAATTAGCATGAGACATGTCACATGACCACCTTCTAGTGAGGGAATAGCAGAGAAGGACACATGAACAGCTTTGGCGAGGGGGATGAAGTGAATAGCTAAGGTGTGGCTTCTTTCTTTTTTGGGGAGTCAAACTGGGGACCTTGTGGTTTGCAGGCCAGTGCTCAACCCACTGAGCCACACCAGCCAGGGCTAAGGTGTGGTTTCTGAAAAAAGAGTTGGGCATTGTTACTGAGAGTGAGACTGGGCTGATGAAAACAGTGGCTATACAGAAAGCACAAAGATAAAGCTCCTCAACCCTCAGCATTGGGTAAAGTGGTTGTACAAATTGTATGGAATTGTGAAAATTAATACAAATTCCTCATCCTGTTTTTCAATTCTCAAACATCCAAATTATTGAGCTGGGGAACAGGGAATGGACCCAATGCATTGGATGAACCAGTGATGCCATTCCCAGAACTAATTATTTTAGAGACATTGGAGATAAGTTCATTGTTGAGATTTAAATTTGTTAACCTTATCTTAGCCTGGGGAACTTTCTTCACAGTATTCTAGATTTTTAAATGAATTTAACTCCAGGAGAGCCACATTATCACACATTGTTTCTGGTTATGGTGGCCTAACTCCAAGTAGCTAATACAACTTAATAGTATGGTTTGGAAAAGGTGGAAGATATCCTTAGGATGAGACTAACCTTTATTTTATGATCATTTCAATAATGTAATGAAGGGATCTATCAAAGTGGGTTGATGGCAGGGTCAGGGTACTAAATCCTCCCTTCACTGGAGACAGTTCCCTCTGGAAGGTATCCTTCCCTAATTCCTATGAAGAATCTCATTTCTGTCCATTTTCTTGTGTCTCTCTGTGTGTGACTTTATTTCCACTTTATTCAAACCCTGTGAATACTTTCTTATTTTGCTTTCAAAGGCTTTTAACCTAATTTCAACTGCTTTTAAGGCCTTGCATTTAGGAACCACTTAGAGAAGGGACTCAGGCTCCCTCCAAAATCTTGTCTGAAAATGATTCAACAGTGTATCAAGTCAGAGATGTTTCTATCTCTTGCTTCCATAGGGAGAGGGAAGTAGACCCATGGCCAAGTTTCTACGAAATTTAATTTTCCAAAGTGGCGACTCCATCTTGCAGCTATGCCCAGAGAAAATATGCAATTGAAATGCTGATGATGTATTACAAGGAAAACTAAGAGCTTACCTTTCCCTTGTTAATTATCCAGTGCTCATTGCCCTCCTTCATTTCCTGCTGTGTACAGTTTCTCAGTCCTACCTCACCTACCTCACCCACCTCACCCAAAAGCCTTAGGAAAGAAGCACAGGTGGGAAAAAGTATGTAATTAAAATGAGAAGTTATAAAAGAATCTGGTGCCTCCTGTTGACAGGTGGGCTCAGTGTGTGTGATAAAAAATGAAGGCTTTTTCATATTTCCTGATATAGTGGTAAACAGCCTTTAAGTTGCTCCCAGTGATCTCCACTTTTTGGTATTCATGCCCTTGTGTAATCTTCTTCCTTGCATGTGAACTTGACTTAGTGACTCAACTCACTTCTAACCAGTAGAATGTGCCAGAAATGATGGGATATTACTTCTAAGAATAGGTTACACAGAGAATGTGGCTTCCTACTTGAACATTCTTTCATAGTCTCTCACATGTCCACTCTGTTGGAAGCCACATATCAGGTTGTGAGCTGTTCTCTGGGGAGGCCTATGTGGCTGGACACTGAGGGTGGACTTTGGTTAACAACCAATGGAAAGCTGATTGCCTCAGTCCAACAATCCATAGGGGACTGTATCCTGGCAATACTATGGAATAGAGTTTGGAAGTGACTCTCAGCTGAGCCTTTGAATGAGACTGTAACCCAGACCAACACATTGACTGAAGCCTTGTGAGGTAGCTTGAGACAGAGGTACCCAGCTAACTTGCACTCAGATTCCTGACTGACAGATGGAGAAAACAAGTGATTATTGTGTAAAACCACTAAGTTTTGGGATAATTTTATTTATGGCTCTCTCTCTCTCTATCATCTGTTACCCTCCCCCCAACCAATCTATATACTTGTCACTTAGAGATGCTTCTTTTATAGAGAAACCAAGGCTCAGAGAACTGAGTGATGTTTCCATATCACAGAGAAGGCAGGGTTATTATTGGCTGAGACTCTTCTATTTACCTGACAATGGATTCTGTGCCTCCATTGTGTGCCCTTCTTGAATCCTCATCTTCTCCCCAGGAAGTAGATATTTTTAACTTCCATTTTAAAGTGAGAGCACTGGAGATTAGAGAAGTTTGTTTTTTTTTTTTTTTACTAATTTAGGCCACACAATTAGTAAATAGAGTAGCTAGGACTTTATTTTGACACTATCTTTATTATTTTTTTTTGAAGGGAGGGTGCTGTGCCAATTTTTTCCATGAAGGGACAGCTTCATTGACCATTTCTTTTGGTGCTTCCCCCCCTCTACTTCATGCCGTAAGTCAGAATTGGGAGACACATGAACCTTTTATTTCAGAAAGTGCTAAAAGTAGAGTCAGTATCTTAAATCAGTCTGCATTCTCTCCAGTAATGAAAACAAAACTGGAATCTGAGCACTTACTGTGTGCTAAATACTATCATTACCCCAATTTATAGATGAGAAATCCTAGGCTCAGAAGTCTACTCATTTCATATCCTATAGTTAGTAAGTGGCAGATTCAGAATTCAAGCCAGACTCCAGTGCTGCCATGCCTGCCATCTTTTTCCTCCTCCCCTTTCCTGAGCATCCTGTTCTCAATGTCCAAAACAGGGGTGACTCTCAAGGGGACCTCATTATTTATCATCTTTCCCTCAGTGTGGATAAAAATGGGGCATCCATCAGACATCTGTGTTCAGGCAAGGACTGTGAGTCATATCACTTAGAAGAGTTCCTATGAAGAATAACCACCCAGTACAGTGTAACCTCTGAGGAAGACTATTACTCTGTGAAGAGCTTACAAGAGGAGCTCCAGTTTGACATGTCACAGACAGAAACAAAATAACTACAATAAATATGAAGCCACAGCAGGCAAACCAGACCCAATTACAGTTGACTAGATGTGTGCAAACATGGCATCCCTAATGAATTTGCTTCCAAAGCTCAGTATGCCCTGAAGGTACCTACTATGTAAACATCACTAGGATGGATATGAGCATGGAGAGTGAACCTTGGTTTCCACCCTTTGGCAGGTGAGAGGGTTTTGGGCAGCCAGCAGATACATATATCAGTATTTAACATAATGCCCTTAAAACATATGAGACAAAGCTATGAAGTTAAGTATATGGAGACTAATGCCCTCTCTTAACACCCCCTGCAACTCCCTCTTCCCACTTATTTTCCACATCTAGGTATTTGGAACAGTCTCTACTTTTTTGCTTTAAATGGGTGTCTAGGACATTCCTGTTTAAGTGCTGTTCTCACTCATGAACTTGAGTTGGTTTCTATTTTCCTACTTATAGGACTCTTTTTGGTTAGCATATTTACCTTACCCTGCCAGGGACACTTGGCAATATCTGGAGACCTTTTTTTGTTGTCACAACCCTAGGGAGGAATGCCACTGACACCTAATCATTAGAGGTGAGGAATACTGCTAAACATCCTACCATGCACAGGACAACCTCTCTCAAAAAAAAAATAGTCTGGCTTTAAATGTCAACAGTGCCGAGGTTGAGACACCCTAATCTGGACCAAACATCTGAGGCACATAAGTGGTAATAGTGTATTGAAGAAAAAATGTCTCCAGACTGGCTTCTAGTCTAACTGGGACTCTAACTCACTGTGTAACTTTTTCAAGTCACTGAACACTGGACCTCAGTGTTCTCACCTGAGAAACTATCACCTCAGAGAAGACTGGAGCTACTTCTGGATTCTCAACTCTCTTTCAGTTTTGAAAGGTTATAAATTTGAAACTGCCTCCAGGGCATTCTCATCATTGCTAAGAACTTCATTATCAGTCTTGCTCATGAATTTTTTGTGGAGAGATCATGTCAGGCACTTTGCTTACAGACGGCCTGATCCTCAAAATTATTTTGCAAAGTTTCCATTGTACAGAAGGACACTTGATGCAAGGGTTATGCATTCTTTCTTTGGAGAAAGTATTGTTTTACATTTTTTTCTTTTGAAATTCAATAACATAAACTCAACTTTACTACCCAGGAGAAAATGAGGAAAAGAGACCAGAAGTCAGGACTAAAATCTGAGAATTAAAGTTTAAGAGCCAAACGATTCTTCAATCCCTGTTTTAATGTAAAGAAGGGAATTAGCATTTGCACTATTTACCACTACCTAAAGTTGATGTTAAGATTAAATGAGATGTTATTCGAATAATTTCATTTAAATAGTTTCAGCAAACATTTATTGGTTGAATGCTACATCCCAGGCACGAGTTGTATATCAAAAAACATTTTGGATTGTGCAAACTATTGAATAAATATAGGAGTTATTATTAACAGCTCATAAAATAATGTGCAGAGTGGGTGAGAACATGCCAAATGATGGGTGAATTAGTTAGAGTGCAATTTACAGTTCTCTCTTGTTCTCTTAGGGTCACTTCACACTGGGATGTATGATCATTAAATATGACCCTCAATGGCACTATGTCGAGAGTAGAGGAAATTACTCAATTTTAAGACAAGATTTTAAACAAGGGCCAAACTGTTTTATCTACTTGGATTTTGGTCACTAATTACACCCACTGATCTTCAAGTAATGAATCTAACAACGACCTCATAAACTGTGCAGTGACAACGAGTTTCCTTTCTGTCCTTTTTCATCATAAAATGAGACTGATGCCTTACCCAATTAGTTATGGCAATTATATGCCTATCAAAGAGATGAGAAGAGAGGAGAAGAATCAGTCCTGTGCTATTAGGGGATTGGTAGTCTCTGTTGTGCAGTTGCTGTGTGTCACTAAAGCTGCCCTTTTCCCTCTCCATCCTGTTTCCTTGTTGAAAAAAGTATAATGTAGCATTAGATGGTGCCTAAAGTCTTTTCTAATTCCAAAATTCTAGAATTCTTAGTAAAATTTATTTGTGATATTGAAGAAAAGACACTATTAAAATGATCAAGCCCTGCATTTTTCCCAAAGGGTGTTTACTTTTTAAATATTGTTCCAAAATAAGGTAATATATTTAAACTGCATCTAATTTATGGTCATAAAAATAATAAAACAGGTTTAAATAGTAGCAGTGAAAATTTGGGATAGAGAAGAAAGGCTGTCTTAATGGTAATTGTAAGGAGGATAAGCCATTGACTCTCTTTCCAAAAATGTGGTGTGGTTGTACTAGTTGAAGTTGTTAAGGGAAGCTAGAAGCTTTTTATTATATTTTTGGTGAAGGGCATTTGATGGACTGCGCGTTTGTGTCCTACAAAACTGATGTGTTGAAATCCTAATCCTCAATGTGATGGTGTTAGGAGGTAGAATCTTTGGGAAGTAATGAGGTTATGAGTGTGGAGCTCTTTGAATGAAATTAGTTTCCTTATAAAAAGAGACCTGAGAGCTTGTTTTCTCTCTCTCTCTGCTCTTTGCCATATGAGGACAAAGCAAGAGAGTCATTGGCAAACCAGGAGGTGGGTTATTGTCAGATACCCTATGATCAGCCAGTATTCTATGTGAAGTAAATTTCTGTTGTTTAAGGTATCCAGCCTATGGCCTTTTTGTTATAATAGCTTGAACTAACACAGCATACTTCTTTCTAGAAGGGGGAGGATTGACCATAGATCAGAATGTGGAAATTTTTCACAGTCTTGCCTAAGGATCCTGAAACTGGCTCATCATATAAGGTGAGCTGCATGTGAGAACCAGTTAGAGCTGTACTTGCTCTTATTTTCTCCAAGAACTTGACTTTGTCACTTCAGTATCTATTCCATGTTCTTCAGAGTTGTGCTTCATGGAATCTAGATCTTACATGAGTACTATTTATGAATCCTAGTTCTTTTCTTGTCTCTAATCTCTGGCATATCAAGTGGAATGCCTAGACCAGCCACAGTTTCCTGGAACCAGCCATTGCTGTTGACATTAGGTCATAGGAAACCAAAGCACCTGTATTAGGCAGGCTTCTCCAGAGACATGGAGCAACAGGATATTGCTGCTTCTCAAAAGGGGAGGAGTTGTCTGCAGCTGATGGCAGGCCTTGCTCAAAATGCCTAAGGGCCTTCACTGCTGATCACTGGTGGGGGCCTGCCAAGGATTGCAAATAGCATCCCCATCTGCCACTGCCATTTATGCACCCTTGAATCTACTGGATCATATGGTCCAAATGGTAGGGCGGCTTGAATAGTAGCCTGGGCTTATTGCAGAATCTCTACTTAGTGAGTCCATGCCAGTCACTTCAGCCTGATCCCGGACCTATGATCCTTCCACCATGATCCAACAGTCTTGATATCTATTCCCACACTCGTTCCCTAAATCAGAATCCCTGAGTTCTTCCTTTCCTGTCACCACTTCATCCAGTGACATTGGGAGTTACCAAATAATATAATGACATTTTATTATATTAGCTAGTTTTTATATCATATCATATTATATTATGTTCTAGTATGTTATTGCATATCATAGTATTTCATATTATATTAGTTTTACAAAAACACCAAAAGCATCACTTAATAGATTTACCTAGCTTTTCCTTAACAGTGATTGATTAGGAGTATCCAGCGCAGATATTTGGTGTATCTCTATAAATAGTTCACTTTCTCAGTGTTCTCTTTACTACTGGAAATAGAATTCTTAGTGTCTTTAAATTTAATCAGATTAGAGGGCCAATTCCAGAAGTCCCAGAACCAATTCAGACAACTCATTTTTAAAATTCTGTTCCTGTGGAACTAGGCCAGGCCTGGTTTCCTGGAACCCAATCATTGCTTTTGACATTAGGTCACAGGGGAGAGCAAAGTACCCACATACAGCTCTGAACCATCCTGGAATAAAGAAGGAGCTTTGTGCCACAAGGTTACTCCTTATCACAAACCCCTCCTGGGTGAAAGTTTTCTCTGAGTCTTTTGAAGATCTTTCCCCTCCATCCCATTTGCAATTCGTTTTCAATTTTGTAATGAAGTCAATGGGAAAATGGATTCACCTGCAGATAATTTTCTGTGAACATTTCTATTCTGAAAAGCAGGATCAAAATAATTCTAAAATTGGACATTTTTAATAAGTAAAAATAGCTAAAATTACTACACAAGATTATACCAGGGGTTTATTGAAAGATAAACAGGAAAGTAAACTGCCCAACACAATAGAATGTTTCTTTATGAATAACATGCATTAGGTTAAATAGGTAAATGGAGATAAAAAACAAAAAATGCAGGTAAACAGCCACATTTAAAAATTCTTTTGCTAACTCTTCTATTTTTCTCTTCTCTCCTGCCTCCTCCTATCCCCTGTTCTCTTCTCTTCTAAGTTTATTCTGATTCTATTGTAAGAAACTCATTAGAGGAAGAAGCAGGGAAACAAGGAGACCAATTAAGAGCCCATCAGAGAAATCCAGGTGAGGGAGGATGGCAGCTTGTCCTGGGGGGTAGCAAGGAGTGGAAGAGACATGGACAAATTTGAGCAATTTTAAAATTAATCAAGGGTATTTGGTAATGGATTGGATATGGCATGAAGGGGATAAGAGGAAGAAAGGTGCATTAAAGTCAAACTGCTGTCAATCATCCTAGAAGCCAAGGGTGAGCTCTCACTGCCACCCACATAAGCAGTTCTGTGAAGAACAATCACAAAAGGACCCTCTGTAGTGAAGTGCTACCTAGGGAGCTCTTGCATGGCTGAGAGATTCATTTAAGGAGGTCAGACAACTAGTTCTCAAGGCATCTCTAGTGAAAGGGAGAAAAGTAGAGGAGGAGAAGGAAGCGAGGCAATTATTCAACTGTCTCTCTCTCTCTCTCTCTCTCTCTCTCTCTCTCTCTCTCACACACACACACACACACACACACACAGTGATCAATTCTGTTAATGGTCCATCAGTGGGGAAATCAAGAAAGGTTTAATAGAGGACGTGACATATGAGTGGGTATCAGAGGTTGAATAGAAGTTTTTCTGTCATCAAGGCTACTTTGACTCTGGAATTTATTTAGAGACTTCCCTAAATGAAATAAAAATTGCACAAGTGTTCAATAGTTGTCTAAAGATGATTTTTGCAGTGTTGTTTATAATGATAAACAACCTAAAATGTCGATGAATTGTGTAAACCATAGTATGTATGTAAATCAAATATCTGCATTAAAATGATATAGATCTATATTTATTGCAATAGAAAAATTTCCCTAATAAAACTTTGGCTGAAACACACCAAATAAACAACAACAGCAAAACCCCAGCTAACAAAAGAATAAGAGTGTTATGAGACTATTTTGATAATGTTTTGGCCATTTCTTCAATGTTTTACAGTATTAAGAGAGATGTCTGGGGAGATAGTGGTACCTCTCAATAGAGTTGTGGACTTTCCAAGGGCTCCTGAATTCTGAAAGGAAGAGGGTAGATGTCCAGTGCACATTTGTAAAATTCATGATAAAAAGATGACAAATAGGTTGCAAAAATGAATACAATCGGGAAGCAATGAACTGTTTTCATTGTTTACAGGGCTTGGAGGCCCTGATTTTAGCTTGAGAAAACAATCTTGGTTGGCTCGGCACTTAATCCCAGATGAAGTCCTTCAAAGTGGAAAGTTTTGCTGTGATTTTTTTCCAGATGTAAATATGTAGCAATAATTCAGTTATAAAACTGGCACTGTATTAAACCATAAATTATATTTGACACATAATAATGTTGAATTACTATGAAAGTCCATCAACACACAGTGGCATTGCCAACACACAGACTGCCACTGCATCACCAGCCCCATTGCTCACTCTGCAATGAATAGGTTGCGGGGATCTTTGCTCTCAGGGTCAGAAGGAATACACTCTGCCTGAGAAGAGGTGCATCAGAGTGAAGCCCAGGCTGAGGCTGCAGAACATAGGGATTTGTTCCTTTGCTTATATTCATTCAGCACATCATTACTGAAGACCTAATTGTGCAATGCTCAGCTCTGACAGTGAATAAGACAGACATGGTCAGCCTCTGCCCTCAAGCACAAAATGTAGACATTTAAAAATAAAATGCACAACTCATTACTTAATTATGGTGAATTCATGTAGCGATTTCTTGGACATTTGGTTCATTACCACTGGCATTTTCACTGTCAATGGTAAAGTGGGGTTATGGGCCAGTCTGGATGGAGTGGGGGAAGTCAACTGGAGTTCAGCCACAGGAACTTTGTCTCTAGAGCTGCACATAGAGCCAAGTCAAAGAATCTGAATTGGTCAAGGGATTGAAGGACTCAGGACCACTTAAGAGATGCTTCTGGATCAAAGATTGAAATCAGTTCATGACAGCAGAGGAGCCCAGGACTTTTGTTTGCTTTAATTGCTGATTCTCCATTGTCAAGGCCAATGCCTTGCTTGGGGAATGTTCAAAAAATAGTTATGGAGAGAATGAACTAAAACATTGATAACATGAGTGTGTTGAGTATTATTGGGTTGGCCAAAACATCCATTATGTTTTTTCTGTGCAATGGCTCCAGAAGTGCTTAGTGATCTTTAACGTCATTGGGAAAAATTTTGTTAGATTGTATTGTGACAGCTGTCACATAAGCATGCATTTAAAAAACATAAAAATTGGTGAATTTTTGTGCAGCCATCTTAATATTGAAGATGGAAGAAGATATGTAACATTTTTGGCATATTGTGCTTTATTATTTCAAGAAAGGTAAAAACACAAGTGAAATGCAACAAAAATTTGTACAGTGTGTGGAGAAGGTGCTGTGACTGATCAAATGAGTCAAAAGTGGTTTGTGAAATTTCGTGGTACTATTCACATTTTGGTCAAATAAGTCTTTGCTGTGAGGCTGTCTTATGCATTGGAAGATGTTTACAAAACCCCTAGCCTCTAACCACTAGAAGCCAATACTGGGAGATAGCTGACATACTCAAAATATCCAAATCAATAAAGTTATTGGTGAAAATTAAATAAGTGTCTTTTATTTTATGGAACAAACTAAACAGCCTTTTTGACCAACCCAATATTATTATTATAAAGAGGGTCACAGTGTGGACTTGATCTGCTTAGTGGGGTTATGGGGACAAATTATGTAGAGGTCTGCTAGCTCCCAGGGAAGGGGTGCAGGGAACATTGGAGCTAACACCCAGATTTCCCACAGGGAAAGTGAGTCACACTGTTATAAGGAGAACTGAAGGCTCTCAAACCCCAGGGGATGGTGGAGTAAATGAACGAACATTCACTTTGAGGTAGGAGGACAGTGAAACAACTCTGACACAATTCATGACAGCAGAGAAGAAGGGGGACATTTTTAAGGGTTTTAGCCTTCTGGGAAAAACATTTCTGGTTTCTTTTGAGAAAGAAAGCTATGACATAGAAGAACCCAGGCTGCCCTTTGGAGGAGAATATGAATACAAGTAATTTGAGAAGAAACACTTTTCTTGTACCATTTCTTCAAAAGTAGAGCATTGAAATAGCAATTAAGGAGAAGTGCTGTAGGGGCACAGAATGATTGGAGGCCTGTGGTGGGAATCAGACTGCTGTCTGGTATGAGGGAAACAGAAATGAGGAAGGCATGGTAGTGTCTGCCCCCAGCTGGTTGTGGTTCTGTATGGTTGTAGTGTGCTTAGAGTGCTGTGGAACGAAGGGTCTCCAATTCAATCTGGTGGTGGGTGCCAGGGAGGAATGTATAGGGAAAACTTCCAATAGGTGGTGATAACTAGGAATTAAGGGCTAAGTAGATGATAGCTGAAGAGAAGAAAGTGTAAGGGCACTTCAGGCAAGGATGTGTTCAAAACAAAATTTAACTGAGTAAATCGTGAAGATCTTATTGTCTTTATTCAATCATTCATAAGTTGGGTAGCATTTCATGTAGCAGACAGAAAGGAACTCCAGGGAGCTGTATAGAATGAAGGATTTTATGGGCAGGGGAGTGGGGATGAGGATGTTATACAAGCATAACATGCACGTGTTTTGGCCAGACCACTTTACTTAGGATATGACAAGTAACCTCAGTAGTGCTGACCAGATAATTCCAAACTGACTGGTTTAAAATTCCACTTTTGGGAGAGCAGAAACTGAACTTAAGGCTCAGTTTAGTGACACGAGGCTTAGCATAAGTTACTTCATTTTGGGCCTATTGTCTTTTGTTTTAAACAGCGGTTACATTTTTAAGAAAGGGGGAGTAGGCCAGAACTGGCATGGTTTATGGGAGCAGTTGTAAACAGTTGATATTACTGAGAATTAAAAAAAAAAAAGAAATAGAAAGACAGGAGGTGAGGGTGAGTAGAAAACAGCGCCAGGCTTACTCAGTCTGCAAGTTCTCCTTTGGGCCGCACTCTGTTCTAGGAACTAAAGATATTGAGGAGCTAAAAATCCAAAGGGTTTTTGTTTTGTTTTGTTTTTTTTTTTGACTGTCATGTTTATGAGTGTGGATTTTCTCTTCAGGGAAATGGGGAGCCAAGGATGGTTTTAAGCAGCAGAGCTGTGTAAGGTCATATTTGCATTTTGAAATCATGCCTCTGATTGCCATATGGAAATGAGGTTTAAGGGGTAGACATGGAGGTGGGAGGCACAGTCATAAGAAACCAACCAGAAACCAGCAAGATGAGGGCTTGAGCAAGGAGGAAGATCTCTCCATGCCCCTGGTTCTCCAAATATGTGTGGATCTGAGAAACAGGTCTATTAGGGTACCTGTAGGTAGAAGGATGAAGTGTCATCCTTCAGTTCTTAAGAGCAACAATTAGGTGCAAGGAAAAGGGAAAACATTTATCTGCCCCATCTTCTGAGCAGTGCTTTCATGCAGTGAGAAGTCAGTAAGTAGGAGGTGTGATTTATTTCGCCCAGTACTCTCCAAACCAAGGGTGGTCAGGGCAATGATGTAGACCACAAGCTGGTTAGGGGAGATGAGAAAACCAACCCCAATTTGGGAGGCAGGCCATTCCTAATTGAACTGTTGAGGGAATTTTGATAAATGACCTTGCCATGGCAGTGAAATTAATAAATCATGCTTCAGGCTGAAAGACTGGTTCCTAAGGGACACAACAGTGCTCAAACCCTGTAGATGCTGGTGGTTTGAAAGGTTGCAGGAAACTCACCCTCTGTCTGAGCTCTGCAGGTAGAATGCAGCAGCAATAGCCCTAGTTAGCATGGTCATCATTCAGTTCTTTTCAAAAACAGAAGAAAGTTGTATTTTATGAGCAAGGAGGAAGGACCAAGCTGCTACCTAGCACCAAAGGTTAAAGATATCCCTTTCAGACTTAGCAATGGGTGAATGGATTCTGATAGAGCAGATGACAGACAGCCTGCCCTGCTGCTCAAATCACACCCCAGAGGAAAAATGGGGGCAAGGCACTCTGCCATCTGCGCTGGTCTCTGGTTTCTTCTAAGGGTTAGGGCCCCAAGGATCTAGGTTCTGGGGCCCTGAGTTGGTGCACCATTCTCTATGAATTCAAAGCACTTGCAAAAACAAAACAAACAAAAACAAGTCAGGTCCGTCTTGGCACCTGACCTTTCATGACACTTAAGGATCAACTCCAATTTCACACTTTGAGAATCAATTTTTTAAAATTTATTTTTATTTTTAGTCTTTGAAATTTATTTATTTTTTGCAGGAAAGAACAGAATGAGATGTGTAGGAAAAGGATATGGCATGTAATCCTCATAAGGTTGGCATTACTATCCCTATCTGACAAATGAAGAAAATGAGTCTGTTTTATTGTATGACGTGAAGTATATATTTTGGCCTTTGTCCTATTTCTGGTACAGAGCTCCTAATACTTAATACCAAGTGATGAGAGTGAATAAAGGTGTCTCTTTTTATGGTAATGAGTAAACTTTTGACTCACACCTAAGGGTGGGGGCTGGTTGCCAGTGAAGCCAACCATGTGACTGGAGGGTTAGAACTTTCAGTCCCACCCCTGACCTTTGGGGAGGGGACAGGGGCTGGAGATCGAGTTCAATCACCAATGGCCAATGATTTAATCAATCATGACTATGTACTGCAGCCTCCATAAAACCCCAAAAGGATGAGGTTTGGGAAGCTTATGGGTTGGTGAGTTGGTGAACACATGGAGATTTAAGTGAGGGGAGTGGTGTGAGTGGAGAGGGCATTGGTAGCTCTATGCTCTTCCCCATACCTTGCCCTATGCATCTCTTCCACCTGGATGTTCCTGAGTTATATACTTTTATTAAAAATAATTGGTAACCTAGTAAGTAAAATATTTCTCTGAGTTCTGTTAGCCACTCTAGAAAATTAATCAAACCCCAAGAGGGGTCTTTGGAAATGTCCACTTATAGCCAACTGATTGAAAGAAAGCATAGATGATAACCTGGACTTGCACTTGGACTTGAGACCTTAACTTGTGGGATCTGGTGCTGTCTACAGGCAGATAGTGTCAGAATTGAGTTCAGCTGTGGGACACCCTGCTGGTGTCTGAGAAATGCTTGGTGGTGGTGGTGGAAGTTCCCCTCACCCAAACAGTGGAATCTTAGCTGGTGATCAACAATGGTATCAGAGTCAGAATCTGAGAGGCTAACTTATCCATGTGGATTTGAAATGTTGACATAGTCAGACGATGATAATAATTTCAGGCATGTTAGTATTGACAGGTTTTGGAAGTCAAGATATTGTTTTGTATGCCTCTTGCTGACCACCGTAGAGACGTAACTTCCTCCTTCATAAATAGGAACATCTTTTGGCCACCACTTTCTGGCAAATATAAAGATCCCAGGGCAAAGTAAACTCTGGAAGGAGTTTTATAACCTAAAAAAATAATGAGCACTGTGTTTACTCAGAAAATTTCCTTGATGGCTCTGGCTTGGGTCAGAGAGGACTTAAAAGTAGGAAGACCTGTCCTTCTTGTAAGGAAATAATTTATGTTAGTGCTAAGACAAGAGGAGGGGCAAGAGAGTGTGGGGATAGTGATGTGGATTTTCTTATTACCATTAACAGAAGTGGTGATAATCAGACCTTGCCTGTGCATCCCTATGTCTTCCATACCTCATGCCAGGAGCTAGCGTGAGATGTTGGTAGTGTGTCACCAGAGGAGACTGTCACTTGTGCAGGCTGGATGCAAAGTAGAACAGCCTGTGCTTCTTCAAGATTGTGTGTGGGAGAAGCAGAGAGAAGCATGAAGTGGCCTCTAAAGCTCTCAGAAATCGAGGGGGAGAATTTGGGCTATCATAGCTTATAGTATTGGGGATCCATCCCTATTTAAGCAAATCCATGGAGGGGGCAGGGAGAACTCAGCTCATGTTGGGTTTATCTAAATTATTAAATTTATTATTATTTTGAACCATAGTAGGCAGATTAATTATGCATAATGAGGGATCTGACCCAGTCTAGGGATGGAGGTCAGAAAGGGCTTTCTGATGACTGGAACTTTAGCTGAAATGCAATGAATGAGTAAGAGTCAGGAGAAGTAGAACAGGGCTCAGGAGAGGGGATAGAAGCAGGGGGACACATATGCAAAGCCCTGTGAGGTGGGAGAAGGAAGCTCTGAACATGAAGCTTGCCTTTCAGCCCACACCCATCTCCCATTCTACAATTCAGGTTGTATGTAAGGACAGATAAACGTTTGTGTTCAAGCTAGGTGAGCAATGCTGCCATCAATTAGTTTGTCTATGCTTAGGGATAATAAGCAGGTAATTTAGTGTAATTTCGTGGGCTAAAGTCAGAGTACCTGTGTGTGTGTGCGTGTGCGTGTGTGTGTGTGTTGACTTGTTCTTTCAGAATTCTCTGCAGCATTGGAAGGGAACAAATATAATATGGTAGATCAACAGTATTTTTATTGTAATATTTAAGAACTAGTGAATATTTTAATTCAGAATTTTTTTGCTTGAGTAGGCATATTCAGTTATCAAGTGGGCACTGGGATAAAATTATAATTTATAGGTAACATCCATATAACAGTTCACAAATCATTATCTTGTAAGATGCTCTTGACAGCCCCGTGAGGTGGAAAATTCATTAACACATGCATTCATTCACTTACTCATTCAACAGGTATTTTTGAATGCTTACTACATGCCAGGCTTGTTTCTAAATTCTGAGATTGAGGTGCCTATTGCAGAAAAAGTCCTAGTCCTCGTGGAGCTAAAGTATAGGGGAGAGCAGGGGGAAGGCAGATGATTAAACCATAAACAAAAGAGTTAATAAGTAACTCTCAATAGTGGTGAAATGGATGGTGTAAAATGATAGCTGGTGGGTGGAGGGATGAATAATTGGGAGTGGGAGGCAGTGAAGACCTCTCTGAGGAAGTAACATTGAGCTGATATTTGATAGACAAGGAGGAGTTGGCCATGGGAAGCTACAAAGAGCTGGATGTTGCCAGCAAGAGTGTTTCAGAGACAGCATAGATGGGAAGTCTCAGAAGGGCTGAATGGCTTACCCACAGCCACACAGCTAAGTGATGGATGTGTTGGTGATTCCACACTGCCTTTAACTCCAAGTCAAGGGCTTTATCATATGCTGTTGTCCCAAAGCTCACTACCAATAAGTCTGGCCAAATTTTGATATTGTAGGATTATAGGGTACTCTAATATTTATTCCATCCTTCATTATTTTAAGGTTCAGTGGTTACTGTTTTAGGTGGTCCAACTGGACAGAGCACATAATATTCCTTTAATGGCACAGTTATAGAAATTCATAGAGATGGGGATGCAGAGAAGGAGATAACAGCTTTCTCCCAGAGGAGCCCAAGACCCTCAAAGTTCCCTGTAGGGAATTCTGGTAGCACAAAAAAAAACCCCCTTTTCCCTTCTCAGAAAGTTTTCTTTTACCTTCTCTCCTACCTAACTTTTCTGGAAGATCTGGATAGAACTATTTATTGTAAGTATCTAATGCAAACCCCAGGATATTCTGGAGTGTTTTCTGGGAGATCAGACGATGCAAAAGCAAATTTCTCACAGCACCTTAAATCAGCGGTCAGCAAACTTTATCTATAAAGGGCCAGATAGAAAATATTTTCAATGTTGCAGGCCATGTAGTCTCTGCCACCACTATTCAATTCTGTCCTTGTAATGGAAAAGCTGTGATCCTCAACTTGCAAATAATGGAGATGGGCTGTGTCCCAGTAAAATTTTATTTACAAAACAAGTGGTGGGCTGGGTTTGACCTATGGGCTCTAGTTTCAGAACCCTTGCTCTAGGTCATACCACAATTCTATGGAACAAGTATGGATGAGGAAACTGGATAGCCAGAACTTTATTTTTTTTTTACGATTTTATTTACTTATTTCTAGAGAGGGGAAGGGAGGGAAAAGAGAGGGAGAGAAACATCAATGTGTGATTGCCTCTCACGTGCCCCCTACTGGGGACCTGGCCTGCTACCCAGGCACGTGCCCTGCCTGGGAATTGAACCAATGACCCTTTGGTTCACAGGCCAAAGCTCAGTCTACTGAGCCATACCAGCCAGGGCTGGCTAGTTAGGACTTTAAAACACGAGCTGATAATTTTATAAACTGTGTTACACTGAAAAGTGTTATATTAGGAATTATGAGACCAGTTTGATCTGTCCTTACCTTATAATACTATGGGACCTTGGACAGGTTTTTAAACCCCTCCAGTTCCATTTTTCTCCACGGGCAACATGAGAGGGAAATTGGCTGAATTCTAAAGTCTATCTCTGGCTATGGTATCCTTCAGCCCATTTAGAACTGAGAGCAGCAGACTTTGAGGGGCATTGGCATTACTAAAACATTTCCCTGAATTCATCTGTCATAACCACTGTCATTTGAATGTTGGTTTAGCTCCAGTAACCTATGCCACATGAATACCCCTGTCTGTAGATGCAGCTGTGATTAGCAAAATGCAAAGTCATTTACACATTTGCAGAATTCATAGCCAGTTCCTGCTACTATGCATTTTTTTATCCACACACACTAAAAATGCAACTATTATTACATGACGGTTGGCTCAAGTTTAACGTGATAGAGGAGTTCTCATACTCAGAGTTGGGAATCTTGGGTATTATGGGATGGGCACTGCACTTGGAGTTAGGCAAACCTGGACTGGATACCCAAGTGCTGCCCTGCATTGGCTGTGACCTGTGGTAAAGGTATCTGCTTCCTTTAAGTCTCCTTTTTTAAAAAAAATCAGTGAAATGTGGATAATGGTTAATAGTTCCTAGTTTTAGTTTTAGGATTGAGAGAATAATGACAGAGCAATTAACACAGTGGCTGACATATAGGAAGCTCATGTTAATGTTAGCTATTATTTTTTAAAATATTTTATTTATTTAATTTTAGGGAGAAGGGAGGGAGGGAGAAAGAGAGGGAGAGAAACATCAATGTGAGGTTGCCTCCTGTGTGCCCCCTACTGGGGATCAGGCTTGCAACCCAGGCCTGTGTCCTGACTGGGAATTGTACCAGCAACTCTTTGGTTCATAGGCTGGCACTCAATCCACTGAGCCACACCAGCCAGGGTATTTTTGAGATGATGATTATTGATATCAATAGTTATTACTATAGCAATGGTAGTAGGAGTAGCAATAAAACTGGCATTATCAAGAACTACTCAAGATAATGAGAGTAGTGATATGTCACAGGTGAATTTCCCTCAATCAATGAATTGTATGAGACACTACCAATCTACTGTAGCTTTTCTAAAGACCATTTTGTTGTAAATGCCTGAACTTAGACCCTGAAAGTTATGAGATTTCTCTGAAAGTCCTTACCCACCACTCTCAAATGGGCTGATTTAGAGCACTGTTGAACATAGTACCATTTGTGCAACACTGCTATAATAGGAGAAAACCATAAGTGCAGTGAGTTTTGAGCAAAAATGAATATATGACTTTACAGTCCAACATGGAGATCAACAGAGACCCAGAAGCTGACTGTTGACTTCTTGAGGGTACAAAGAAAGTAAATAATAGACAATGGTGGTAAATGAGCCACAGAGGGCATACAGACTGCCTGAATGATTCAGGAAGTTCTATGTGTGGGTACTTGGCTGGAAATGGGAATAGTCAGAGCCACTCACTTCAAGATTGGAACAGTGGAGTCTAGACTTGGAAAATTAGCCCCATGAGTTTCTTGTGTCTGTCAATATGAAGGTTGTATGACTTTATTATGTATTTTAAATAAGTAAAATGTTTAATTGAATGGGAGTTGGACTGAGCAGGTGTATTTATACATTAGAACTCTGAGTGACTGATACTTATTGTGTCTCTCTGTGTTAAGCATTTCATTTTAAATAGTTCCATTTTTTTAAGCATTTTAAGTGGAGCCCCGCAGCTGACTCCCAACCCAGCCGGGCAGAGACCCTGAGGTTACACAGAAGGCACTGCGTCTCCCCATAGCAGTGGGAAGGGTGTGGGCCCAGACACGAGGGACAGAGGCAGCTAGCTGAGCAGGTGCCCCTGAACCCCAGCCTACAGTGATAACCACCGGGGAAAAGTGCTCTGAAGAAAACCAGGATTCCCCCATCTAAGATATTGGGGAGAGGAGCCAGACTAGCTCTTGGGACAGTGCTTGCAAGACAGGCTGGTTAAACATTGGGAAGGGAGAAACACCACACCAATCACTCCCCAGCCTCCTGCAGCCAGCAAGACCAGAAAAACCAGTTTGGCCAGTTTGAAACCAACAAGAGAGTAGGTGGAAGCAGTGAACATCAGGATACCCAAAGGAGACTAAACCACTGAATATTACAGGCATTCTACCACAGCAATTCACACTATAAACCCTGGGAACCAGAGCAAATCCATTTAAGAAGTGGAAGCTAACAAGAAGAGTCTAACAAACAATGAGAAGACAAAGAAACAGTCCCCAAATGAAAGGAAAGGAGGAAGACTCAGAAAGAATGCTAAATGAAATGGAGGCAAGTCAGCTATCAGATATTGAATTCAAAAAACTGGTTGTCAGGAATTTCCATGAGCTCACAACAAGCTACCAGAAACTACAGGGGAACTACAATGAACTCACTGCAAACTATATCAACATGAAAAAGGAAATAGAAAATATCAACAAGGGGCAAGAGGAAATGAAGAATAAAATTTCTGAACTGAAGAACAAAGTAGAAGGAATCAAAAGCAGGGTAGATGAAGCAAAGGATTGGATCAACAAGCTGGAGGGGAAAATATAAAAGAACACCCAGAAAGAGCAGGAAAAGGAAAAGAGGCTCAGAAAGAATGAAGAGGGATTAAGAGAAAGGCAAGACAATATGAAACATAATAATATCCATATAATAGGGATACCAGAAGGAGAAGAAGAAGAGCAAGGGATAGGAAAATCTATTTGAAAAAGTAATGATGGAAAACATCCCTAATTTGATAAGACAAAAAGTCACACAAATCTAGGAAACACAGAGAGTCCCAATCAAGAGGAACCCAAAGAGGCCCACTTCAAGACACATCATAATTAAAATGTCAAAACTCCAAAACAAAGACGGAATCTTAAGGGCAGCAAGGGAGAAGAAGGAAGTAACATACAAGGGAGCCCCAATAAGGCTAGCAACTGATTTCTCAATAGAACCATTCCACGCCAGAAGAGAACGGCAAGAAATATTCCAAGTAATGAGAACCACAGGCCTGCAACCTATGCTTCTTTACCCAGCAAGGCTCTCAATCAAGATAGAAGGCCAAATAAAGAGCTTCCAAGACAAAAGAAGTCTAAAAGAATACACATCTACCAATCCGGTGCTGCAAGAGATGCTAAAGGGACTGATCTAAGGAAAGGAAGGAAAATAGAGAGACAAAGAGGAACACAAGTACAAAAATGATAATGAATAAGTACCTATCAATAATAACCTTAAATGTAAATGGATTAAATGCTCCAATCAAAAGACATAGAATAGTTGAATGGATAAGAAAGCATGACCCACACATATGCTGCCTACAAGAGACCCACCTCAGGACAAAAGACCTACACAGACTGAAAGTGAAGGGCTGGAAACAAATTTTCCAAGCAAATGGACAGGAAAAAAAAGCTGGGGTAGCAATACTCATATCAGAGAAAATATACTTAAAAAAAAGAGACATAAAGAGAGACCCAGAAGGTCACTTCAAAATACTCAAGGGAAGACTCCACGAAGAAGACATAAACATTGCAAATATATATGCACTCAACATAGGAGCACCCAAATACATAAAGAAAATCTTAGAGGACGTCAAGACAGATATTGATAGCAACCAATTATAGTAGGGGCTTTTAACACCCCACTGTCAGAAATGGACAGATCTTCCAAACAAAATATCAACAAAGATATTGTGGCATTGAACAATGCCCTAGATGAAATGGACTTAACTGATGTATATATAGAGCCCTGCATCCACAAGAAGCTAAATACACATTCTATTCAAACGCACATGGGACATTTTCAAAGATAGACCACATGATCGGCCAAAAACAAGCCTCAACAAATACAAGAAAATTGAAATCATACCAAGCATTTTCTCTGACCACAAGGGACTGAAATTAGAAACCAACCCCAAGGGAAAACACCCAAAACACTCAAAATCATGGAGACTGAATAATACTTTATTAAACAATGAATGGGTCAAGAATGAAATCAAGGAAGAAATCAAAAAGTTTCTGGAAACAAATGAAAATGAACTTATGACAACCCCAAACTTATGGGACACAGAGCAAAGGCAGTCCTGAGAGGGAAGTTCATAGCAATACAGGCCTACCTACAAAAGATAGAAACATTTCAAACAAACAACCTAACCCTATGCCTACAAGAACTCGAGGAACAACAACAAAGATAGCCAAGAGCTAGTAGAAAGAAGGAAATAACCAAAATCAGAGCAGAATGAAATGACATAGAGACCAAAAGCACAATACTAAGGATCAATGAACCCAGGAGCTGGTTTTCTGAAAAGATAAACAAAATCGACAAGCCTTTAAGCAGGCTCATCAAGAGAAAAAGAGAGAGGACCCAAATAAACACAATCAGAAATGAAAGAGGAGAGATTACAACTGACACCACGGAAATACAAGGGATTGTAAGAAATTACTATGAGGAGCTATATGCCAAGAAATTTGAAAACCTAGGTGAAATGGACAAATTTCTAGAAAAATAGAATCTTCCAAAACTAAATGAAGAAGAAGCAGAAAGCCTGAACAGACCAATAACAGCTGATGAAGCAGTAATCAAAAAACTCCTGACACACAAAAGCCCTGGACCAGATGGTTTCACAGGAGAATTTTACAGAGCATTTAAGGAAGAGCTAACCCCTATCCTTCACAGACTATTCCAAAAAATCCAAAGTGATGGAAGACTCCCAAACTCTTTTTATGAAGCCAGCATCATCCTAATCCCAAAACCAGGTAAAGACACAACAAAGAAAGAAAATTTCAGGCCAATATCACTGATGAACATAGATGCTAAAATCCTCAACAAAATATCGGTAAACTGCATCCAACAATACATTAAAAAGATGATACACCATGACCAAGTGGGATTCATCCCAGGGATGCAAGGAAGGTTCAATATTCGCAAATCAGTAAATCTAATACATCACATAAATAAAAGCAAAGGCAAAAATCACATGATCATATCAATTGATGCAGAAAAAGCATTTGACAAGGCACTACACCCATTTATGATAAAAACATTCAGCAACGTGGGAATTAAGGGAGCATTCCTCAAGATAATAAAGGCCATATATGAGAAACCTACAGCCAACATCATACTCAATGGACAAAAACTAAAATCCTTTCCACTAAGATCAGGAACAAGACAAGGTTGTCCACTTTCACCACTTCTATTCAATATAGTTTTGGAAGTTCTAGCCACACAATCAGACAAGAAAAGGAAATAAAAGGCATCCAAATACGAAAGGAGGAAACAAAACTGTCACTGTTTGCAGTGGTATGATAGTGTACATGGAAAATCCTATAGATTCCACCCAAAAACTGCTCAACCTAATAAATGAATTTGGCAAAACAGTGGGATACAAAGTCAATATCCAGAAATCAAAGGCATTTTTGTATACCAACAATGAAACAGCAGAA